>JBBPBX010018570.1:29164-45444 GCA_038048925.1 Garcialebias charrua | reverse complement strand
ACAATCTGGTCATGTTCCACTGCCTCTAAAAACTGCCATCATTAGGCCTCTTCTGAAAAAATCTAATTTGGATCCCGACATTTTTTCTAATTACCGCCCAATTTCACACCTCCCTTTTCTGTCTAAAGTGCTGGAAAAAGCTGTTGCTGCTCAGCTGCAGGATCACCTACAACAACACTCCCTGTATGAGAAGTTCCAGTCTGGATTCAGGGCAGCTCACAGTACAGAGACTGCATTGCTGAGAGTTACCAATGATGTCCTCTTGGCTGCTGACACTGGCTCTCCCTCCATCCTTGTCCTCCTTGACCTCACTGCAGCCTTCGACACTGTGGACCATAGTATCCTCCTCCACCGTCTTCATGTGGAGGTCGGTCTCTGCGACACCGTCCTGGACTGGTTCAAATCTTTCCTCTCCAATAGGCTGGAATGTGTTAGTCTTGGCAACGCCACGTCCCAGACAGTCTGTGTCTCCTGTGGTGTCCCTCAGGGGTCGGTTCTGGGGCCCCTGCTGTTTTCCCTTTACATGCTGCCTTTAGGTCAAATTATTAATCAGTTCAACATTTCTTTTCACTGTTATGCCGACGATACACAGCTTTACATCAGGACTGGAGCATCCTCATCTTCCACCTTGTCATCTCCATCTTCACTCACTGCCCTCTCTGCCTGCCTGGAGGCAATTAGGGCATGGATGAATCAGAACTTTCTTCAATTAAACTGCTCCAAGACTGAGGCCATACTGATTGGCACCCCTCACCAGGTACAAACATCTCCTATAACAAGACTTTCCTTTTCTGGACAAGACATCCCCCTCTCCACCTCTGTTACTAATCTTGGAATAAAAATGGACTCCAATCTTACATTTGAAAATCACATTAAGCTTCTGTTTAAAACTTGCTTCTTCCATCTTCGAAACATCTCCAGACTTCGCCCATCCCTAACTTTTTCCGATGCTGAGAAGCTCGTCCATGCTTTTGTCTCCTCCAGGCTCGACTACTGCAACTCCCTGTTTATTGGAATCCCTGGCAAAAACCTTCAGAAACTTCAATATATTCAAAACAGTGCAGCAAGGATCTTGTTGAGAGTTCGTAAATTTGAACATATTACACCCATTCTCCATAACCTTCATTGGCTTCCTGTCACCTACAGAATTCAGTACAAAACTGCTCTCATTACACATCAATGCTTACATGGAGCTTCACCAGATTATCTGAAGGATATTCTTATTCCATACTCATCCACCCGGTCGCTGCGGTCACAGAACAGTAATCTCCTTCACATTCCGAGAACCAAATTAAGGACCATGGGAGACCGGGCTTTCAGTGTGGCTGCCCCCCGCCTGTGGAACTCTCTTCCTGACTGTCTGAGAGCCCCACAGTCTGTGGTTGACTTTAAGAGCGGCTTGAAGACCTTTCTTTTCAACCGAGCATACTCTACCTCCTCATGATTCTACTTTTGATCTTAGTTGATACTGTTATTGATTTTACTTGTTTTATTTGTTTTATTGACATTTAATTCTGTTGCACTTTGTAGCACTTTGAGATTTTCATTAATGAAAAGTGCGTTATAAATTGAATTCATTATTATTATTATTATTCGCATCAGAATAATTTGTAATGTGATGGGGGGAGCAGGCTTGGGGTGGGCGGGTTCTAGAGGTCCTCCCCCAGAAAACTTTGAATAATGTAGATGCAATTTCCTGCATTCTGGTGTATTTTAATGAGTTGTTTAACATCTACTGGTAGTTTTACTTACACAAGTAAACATTTGATTCAATAACTATTTGAGAGTTAATAACACAACAGGAAGTAGCCTGACCAACAGCTCTCCTTGTGTGACTAGAGCACACTCCCCTTCTCTCACACATTCTAGTCGCAGTCTAAGAAACACAGTGTAGCCTAAGTTAACTAGGGCTGCAACAACAAATCGATAAAATCGATAAAATTTGATTTTTAAAAGCGTTGGCAACAAATTTCATCATCGATTCGTTGTGTCGCACAATTATGCTTCTTTCACGGCACTTCGGAGCCGTTTTGTTCACTGGTAGAGCGTTGTCAATGGTGACTGACTGAATAAAGTTACAAAAAAAAAACTCTGCAGCGTGCTGCATGAGAATTGAACAGAGCAAGAGGAAGGCAGAAGCAGAGCAGTGTTTTCAAAGGAAATTAAGTAAATTTTACAAATGACCGACGCAGGGAAAACTTTGACTCAAGTCCTGCAAAGTGTGGGCGCTCTTGATGCTTCACAAAGATTAAAAAACCTGCGCAACATGCAGCTTTGAAAAGTGACGACACGACACGGGAGAACCACAGAGATAAACGTAAACATGACGGAGTCGTAAGGAAGGAAGAGCAGCAGGTACGTCTCTACACTAAACTACATTTGTTCTGTGTTTCAAAGTGAGAAAACCTAATGTCAGTGTCTCTGGCAGCTGAAGCTGCTGCTTATTTCTTAGCTGTGACAGTGATAGAGAACGTGTGTTTTTATTTTTTAATTTAATGTTACAAGCAGTGTTTAAATGTGATTTATAAATTAATCTAACACAAAGATGGTGATAATTTAATGATTTAGCTTCAACTAATAATTTGCTGGTAAATTCTGAAGACACTGAATTGTATGGAAGGATGAATTGCATTTAAACAGGAATTACAGTAATTTATTTCATCTACTCAAGTGTGTGTAATTAGTATTTTATATATGCGTGTGTGCGTGTGTGTGTGTGTGTGTGTGTGTGTAATTGCTCTTTGGGCTACTTATTTGCCTAACCTAGCACTGTAAGTGAAACAAAGCATTTCTTGAGTTGCTGTAAATTATGCTATAATACATATAAACTCTCTTTCATTCCAGAAAACAACAACAAACAATGACAGCCTTCATGATAAGACATCATGGACACCACAGCAAGCAGCAGTCTGACTGAAAGATCCTTAAATAAGCATCACTAATATGAGGTCTCTGTCGTTGGTTGAAGACGAAGGCTTCACTACAATGATCCACCCTTTAAATCCAGGTTACAAGATCCACAATGGTAAATGGACTGTACTTATATAGCACCTTTCTATCTAATTGATACTCAAATTGCTTTACACTACAATCTGTCATTTACCCATTCATACAGCACTCTACTAGATTACAAAGCTAATTGAACAAATCATTCTAAAGAGACTAATCAGAGCTTTAGCTCACATTCATACACCAATGGGGCACACATGGGGTTCAGTGTCTTGCCCATGGACACTTAGGCATGTGACTGCTGGTGGATTCCAACCCCCAACTCTTGCATTGGAGGACGACTGCTCTAACCAACTCAGCCACAGCCGCCCATCCAGGTTACAACAATCCACACCTTTAATCCAGGTTACACTCTTCTCTCAAGGACACATTTACAAAGTATCTACATATTGTGCAAGTATAAAGCGTAAATTTGTATATACAGTATTTTTGTGTACATTTATTTTTATTGAAGCTATTTGACTAACATTTTATTTTTTAATTATTCAATATTTTACTAACAGAATAGTCAAGTAGCAACCTGTTTTTTGTGTGATTTGATGTCAGTCAAATTTTGGAATAAAGAGGTGATAATTAAAACTTTTTTTTTTTGTCGATTCATCGATGAACCGAAAAAATAATCGGCCAATTACCGGTAATCGATTATTGAAATAATCGTTAGTAGCAGCCCTAAAGTTAACTTTTAGGGAAAAAAAATCCCTAGCCAATCTGAAAATATTATAATAATCACTCCTTCTTACAAATAGCCTAACATTAAGCAATATGATCATCATCCATAATGTTTATTACTAGGTTAAAATAACTATGTAAAACTCCAGTAATGGACTAGATCAACTGTAACCTTACCCAGTTGTACAGTATGAACAACATTCAGGAATTGTTTCTATAAGAACATTATCAAATATTTTATGTGAATGGTATAATCGCTCCATCCATGAGGAAATGTAACCCAGGGTGAACTGACTTAGGACAAACAATCTGTAATGGTGGAGGTAGTGACGCTCACAATGTTTACCATACCATACCGTACAATTTTATTTAGAGCACTTAAAACAGCGACAAGGCCAACCAAAGTGCTGTCAAACAAACAATCAACAGACAACACATAGGCAACATACAAAATAAAGTAAAAAAAACAGGATATAGACATATAAACGTCGCAGATAATAAATATAACAACCAACCTGTGTGAAGCAAACAGGTTCAACCACCGATCATCATGGTGTTGAAAGCAACGGAATAGTAGTGGGTTTTTAAATGGGATTTGAAAACCGAGAGGGAGGGAGCCTGTCTGACAAGCAGAGGTAACTCGTTCCAAAGTCTTGGGCCTGCTACAGAGAAGGCCCTGTCACCTCTGCGCTTAAGACAAGTTCCTGGAACTGTGAGAAGTAACTGGTCCGCTGACCTCAGAGAATGTGGTGGGACATACGGCTGTAGCAAATCAGAGAGATGGGGGGGTGGGGGGAGACTGTTCAGCGATTTGTAGACATACAGGAGAATTTTGAACTGGATTCGAAGGTGAACCGGTAGCCAGTGCAGGGAGGCCAAGACTGGTGTAATGTGCTCTCTTTTGCCTGTACTGGTTAAAAATTGTACTGCTGCATTCTGTACCAGTTGTAGTTGTGCAATTCATTCATTCAACCTTTATTTAAACAGATAAATCACATTGAGCCATGAAGGCTAATTTACAAATGAGATCTGTTGGACAGACAAAAAAGTGGTGAAAAAAATGACACAGGGTTTGGAGACAATAAAAAATCCTAACACCTTTTTTGACCTCTGAAGGTAAAAAAATACGGTAATGAAAAAAAAAGTCTTGCACACAAGCACATAGTGACGCCGACATTACGCAGAAGGGGAGGAGGGGGTACTCAAAGGCGGTTGGGGGTGGGATCTGCCAAGGCAGAGGCCAGAGTCCTGAAATGATGACAGAATGTTTATTCAGCTGGGCTCCTCTGAAAATTCCTCAGCAGATGTTTGGGAATGAGAGCAGTCGGGTTGACAAAACTGCTGCAGGCGGGTTGAGATAAGACCGCCTGTCAAGGCCAGTCGGGGGAGCCGAATTTCAGATAAACACAATTGTTTTGGGGACAGGCAGAACTTCAATGACAACTGCCTTCAGTCTGTGTCAGTCCACTTGCTTTCAAAATGTCCAAATTTAAAAAAATGACCATACCAGTGGCGCATGCCTGAGAAAAGTCTCCCGAGATCTAATCCATTCAGCCAAAAGACTGATTTCTCCAGACATGAACCAAGCCATCATGTAAGGCAGGCAGTCTGATCAAATTCAGATTTGCCGCCTACGTCTTCCTTGTATGTTGATAGACCAGGAAACTGCAGAATCCAAAAAGCAGGAACTAGTTATCATAAATCCAATTAAACATGCGTCCTTAAGATCCATAGATGACAGCAGAGATAAGACACGTCATCAAGTCTTCCAAGTCGATGAGATATCCAGCTGTGTGCATGCCAGCAAGGCAAATAGGCTCGCCTACAGCCTGTCTTCTTTTTGAAGAAATGTTATCAGTTGTGTTGAAGGACCAATTGTCCAAATTGAAGTACATAGTTATGATTCAGAAAATTTTGTAGAAGAGAGGCTCTCAGACAGTTTCACAGACAAGACAAAGCAAAAGCAAAGCGGAGACCGAGAAGAGACGTCCGCCCTTGAGTAGAGCAAGTTTTGAATGTGTTGAATGCAATGGTGGTCTGATACCAAACAGGAGTGAATTGCAGTAATCAAGCCTAGATGTAATGAATGTGTGTATTACTAACTCCAGGTTATTTTGGACAATAACAGCTTAGACAGTTGCCTAACCTGGAAAAAACAGGCTTTAACAATCATGTTAACATGACTCGAGTTTCATGGAAGGATCCATTATCACTCCCAGACTTGTGACTTTTTGTTTTTCTGACAGGGATAGAGCAGAAAGGTCGATGCAGTGGTTTGTGATCATGTTGTTGGGAGGGAACAACATGGCTTCAGACTTCTTTTCATTGAAACTTAAGAAATTTAAAGCCATCCAGTCCCTGATATAAGCCAAGCAGTCGAGCAGAGGTTGAAGAGAGCATGTACCATTCTGTACCTACCATATTCAGGGCTGACCCTGTGATGCCCACCCACTGCTCCAACCTAGCAATGAGGATCTCATGGTCGATGGTGTCAAAAGCAGATGTAAGGTCCAATAGGACAAGCAGTACAGAATCTCACCAGTGTCTGTGGATAAGAAGATGTCATTAAAAACCTTCAGTAGGGCAGTTTCAGTGCTGTGGAGAGGTTTAAAGCCAGATTGGAATAACTCAAGGATAGCGTGATCCTCCAGGAAGCACTTCAACTGGGACTCAACTATTTTTTCCAGAAGTTTAGAAACAAATGGGAGTCTGGAGACAGGCCTGAAGCTGAATAGGACAGAGGGGTCAAGCTTTTTTTCTTTTTTTTCCCCCAGGAGAGGTTGAACAGTAGCATGTTTAAAGTTTTTTGGCACAACATCAGTGGATAAACTGCTATTCACAATAGCAAGAATGGAAGGACCTAGAGTAGGAAAAACCTCCTTTAGGAGCCGAGGGGGGACCACATCAAAGGGGGAACCAGATGGTTTCAAGCTGCACATGACTTGCTCTAGAGAAGACCGAGAGATTGGTTCAAAAGGGTCAAATACAGCTACAGATTGAGGTGAGATGGATAGATCATGAGTTGGAGGAGAAATGAGAGCCTGGGTGGTCGCAATAAAAAAAAAAAAGAAATGTAAGAAGTTCTCGCACAGCTCGGTAGAGGCTTCCAGAGGTGATGGTTCAGTGAGGTGGAGAACAGAATTTATGGTAGAGAAAAAAAATTGTGGATTGTGAGAGTTTGAGTCAATGATATCAGAAAAGTATTAAGATTTAGCAGTTTTTACTGCTTTCTGATAACAACGCAAACTCTCTTTTACTTTGTAGTATTTGAAAAGAGACCTGCAGCCTGTCTTTCCTCCATTTGCGCTCCGCCCTCCTGCACTGCTGTCTAACTGACGTCATTCAGCCAAGGTTCTGCTCGGAGTTTCGATTTTCTAGTTTTAACAGAAGTAACATGATCCAGAGCCTTTAAGCAGACAGAGTTGTCATTTCAGAGTTGTAAACATCTGTGAAACGTGTGGCAGTGAAGTGGTTAATGGCCTGGCTGCAACTTGCAGGAACGTACAACTTTTGAGTTAGATGGAGGGGGTGAACTCAAACCAGACTGGCAAGTGGTCTGCAAACACACTGTCACTGACTTCAAGATTAGTAACAGTCACATCACGAGTTAAAACAAGGTCCAGTGCATGTCCGCGCTCTTGGGTAACACAGTTTACATGCTGATTTAGATTAAATTAGTCCAATAAATCTAAAAAGTCCTTAACCAAGGGCTTCTCATGACAGCACACATGCAAATTAAAGTCCCCAATAATGACAACACGATCATATTTTGGTGTGATTTCAGCCAAGAAATCAAAAAATTCATTTATGAAATCCTTAGATCGAGGTGGGCGGTAGACAAGTGCACATAAAGTCGCAGGCGAATGGCCAAGTTCAAAGATGGTCAGCTCAAATCTGGAGCAGGAAACCGGGATGGGCAGCTGTTTACATTCAAAAGTTGATTTGAATATTGTTAATAATCCACCACCACGCCGGCCTGATGGCCACAGGTCGTTAAAATACAGACAGTTCGGTGGTAATAATTCTGTCAAGGCGCTGGACTCACCTGGCGACAACCAAGATTCTGTGACGAAGAAAAAGTCCAAATCGTGCTCTTTGAAGTAATCCCTGAGGATAAAAGTTTTGTTGGTGACAGATTTTGCGTTGACCACACACATTCTGATATTGTCCAAGGTGGACCCAGCAGTGATAGAGTGAGCGCGCGCCAGTGGCCGCAGATTTTCAATAACAGCCTCTCCGGATCGAGCAGTGAGCCGTACCGACAGACAACTAGTTGTTTACCTGGTCCGGGCGCACAGGAAGCTGGTGATGGAAACCATGACTACCAGCTGGAGAGGAAGATGCAACACGCAGGGCTTTGAGCTTCACCAGCCGGCCAGCGCATTTTCCCCGGCGTCTGGAGCGATATCTCCGGGCAGGCAGGCAAGGGGCGCAGCGTAGGTAAACAGGCACGTCTGCCAGCAGCGGGGGAAGAGGGGGGAGTCCAGCAGTACACTCATATTGATCCAAATAAGCGACATCGGCTGCAAAAAAACAAAGATCTAGGAGCTGTCGACGATCATTCACCAGTAGCGAGTTTATGTCCCAGATGAAAAATTAACAAAACACAAATAATCAGAACACCGTCAGCAGAGGTGGATTGCAAGCCATGTACAAGGGCACCATCTTACCGAAAGCCTTTTAGGCTACTAATAATGCCAAATAGTTACTTCAGTGGATGTTTTCATGTCGCAGAGCGACACAGGGCAAAAACTCAGTAAAATTCAATTTGTAAAATTTAATTTTACATTACACAACCTATTAAACACTTTGTACAAAATCAGTTCAGTGTTAACTGATCATAACAAACAAAGACTAAACTTATACAACCAGAAGTTACAACATATATCTACATATAAAACACAAAACACAACTAGCTTTAAGCATTAACCTTAAATTCAACCATTAAGTGTACAATGTAATTATGACAAAAAATGGAGGATTTACCTACAGTTACTTTCATATAGATGACTGTACTTTGTGTTTATAACTGGAAGTTGGCTGCTGGCCTTTATAATCTTTTACATTTTCCCCAACTTTTACTTTTTTTTTTTTTATAGAATAAACTGTATCCATCCTCTACATGCTCAGGGTAACACATGTATGAATTACATGTCATAATTTCCCTTCTATTCATTTTCACTAATTGACTATTTGTATGTATTGGCTATTTTCATATAACAAGTCCTGGCCTGATGATGTTACTCTTTGGCAGCACAGAAGGCCATCATCAGACCAGGACTTGGGGGGCCGTTTACACAGCGTGTATTTTGAGTGAAACCGCACCTTTCTCTCTGCGGTTCTGCTGATCATTTACACAACACCAGTAGCCCCCCTCTTTGAATCCGGAGGTTTCTGAATCCACCTCTCAGAGTGGATGTTTTTTGCTGACAGCCCGCTGATAATGTAAATATCTCCTGCTGAGGCTTTGTGTTAAACCACATGCACACATGCACGCACGGACAAATGGATTATTTCTAACAACACCATGGCGGCGGACACACACCGCTTTCTGAACTACGACTGATGGAATATATTTTGAGTCTCATATTTAAGTAATCTACACCAGAATGTAGCTGCTGTGACCAACACGTGTGTTGGAAGAGACACCAGTCAGATCCAGTTCTAATATCACTGTTTATTGAACGAGGCAGGCACATATTTCACACGTCGTGCTGCACTATAACATACTTAATTGTGCTAAACAAGAACATCCATCCATCCATCCATCTTCTTCCGCTTATCCGGGGTCGGGTCGCGGGGGTAGCAGCCTAAGTAGGGAGGCCCAGACTTCCCTCTCCCCAGCCACTTGGAGCAGCTCCTCCGGGGGAATCCCAAGGCGTTCCCAGGCCAGCCGAGAAACATAGTCCCTCCAGCGTGTCCTGGGTCTTCCTCTGGGTCTCCTCCCGGTGGGACATGCCCGGAACACCTCACCAGGGAGGCGTCCAGGAGGCATCCTAACCAGATGCCCGAGCCACCTCAACTGGCTCCTCTCGATGTGGAGAAGCAGCGGCTCTACTCCGAGTCCCTCCCGGATGACTGAGCTTCTCACCCTATCTCTAAGGGAGAGTCCAGCCACCCTGCGGAGAAAACTCATTTCAGCCGCTTGTATCCGAGATCTTGTTCTTTCGGTCACAACCCAAAGCTCATGACCATAGATGAGGGTGGGAACGTAGATCGATCGGTAAATTGAGAGCTTTGCCTTTTGACTCAGCTCTCTCTTCACCACGACAGACCGGTACAGCGCCCGCTTCACTGCGGACGCTGCACCTATCCGCCTATCGATCTCACGCTCCAGTTTTCCCTCATTCGTGAACAAGATCCCGAGATACTTAAACTCCTCCACTTGGGGCAGGACCTCCTCCCCGACCCGGAGAGGGCATGCTACCCTTTTCCGGCTCAAGACCATGGCCTCGCTAAACAAGAACAACTAACGCCAAAAATACACTACACGCGTTGCAGCTCCGCCCCGCTCCGGTCCGACCTCCGCAGCAAATACGCACCCATTATAATCAATGACAGAATTTACACTGGCTCCACACGGCGGCGGCGAGCTGCGGAGAGCGGACGGCAGTCCGTCAAAATTAGAAATTTTTCTATTTCTGCCGGATGACGGAGCTGTGCCGGAGTCAACTTTTGAAGATTACGTCGCACCAACAGGAAAAGGAACGAGCACAACTTCCGTATTTACAAAATAAAATCACCACGGGCGGACTAATCCTAGCTCTATACGGATTTATTTGTACAAAAATGCTGTCAAACTATCATTTATGACTATTCTATGACTAAACTATTATATTTATGACTATGACTACGCCTAATAACGCAATACAAGAAATAAATAAATAAAAAAGTATTTTATTCTGAAATGTAAACATCACTTCCTGTTGCTCAAACCATGTAGCTCATTTACGAGAGAAGATCAAGGCAGCAGTCTCTCTACAGTTGTTCTCCATCTTCCACCGAATGAATTGTTTTGTTCTGACTTACTTATTTATCACTTGATTTATCGCGCGATCTCGCACGTGTCTTGGAGCGGCACATCCAGGCGGACCTGAGCGGAGCGCAGGTAGTGGAAATTGGACTCGCTCAGCTGCGACCTGCGGACCGGAGCGGGGCGGAGCCGCGTGCAGTGTATTTTTGGGGTCAGTCTGGTCCTCTGGACATTCAAAAAACAAAACAAAACAAAGCAAAAAAATTGTTTTGAGCATGCATCAGGGAATAATAGACACTATTATTGTTAGTGTGGAATATATACTGTATAATGAAGTTATCTGAGCTAAATGAAGCTGTCTGGACTCAAGTTATATTATTTAAATGATGAAAAACATGCTGCTTAGTAAAACATGTCCTGGCTTGCAGTAATAATAAATGACTGTCTGATCAGATTAAATAACTTATTTAAACCAAATCCAAAGTACCGGTAAACTATTAAAATAGCCAAACTTTGTCTAAATTCATGCGTGTATAAAACTAAAATAATTCCTACTCAAATAGTCAATTATTGCCTTAGATAAGAGAATTAAGCCTTGATTGATTCATTGTTTTTTGTTTATTATTGTTCTTGATTTTAGTTTGATTATTTTTGTAATAAAAGTTCAAAGACAACTTTGATATCTTTATTTAGATTACGGTAATATGTGTTATGGTATAAAACTCCCTGTAATTAACGGATTCCACTTCAGTGACTGAATCTGATGATTAAAGGGTGAATATATGAAGTTGCTGTTGGTCAGTAAACTGACCAGCTGTTGCCCCACTTTAACAAGAGCTAAACAAATGTAGTGAAGGAGATGGAGAAAGTGTCACCCTTCTTACTCCATTTCACATCCATTCTTATTGCTACATTGCATGTTATTAAAGTTGAAAATGAAGACATCAGGTTTAATTTTTATTTATTTATTCAACACAACAAACTGTGTGTCACACACACTATTAAAAACACTTTAACTGAAGTGTAAATTACATTAATGAACTGGACTCTGCTCTGTGTTTTCATCCTGGTTATACTGGTCCCATGTTGTTCATCTGGCTCGTTCAAGCTATCACTCCTTTCATTAATGCAGTTAAAACATTGAATGTATTGAATAAATGAACTGAGGGGGAATTTAAATGATAGTTCATCCAACATGACATCTCTCTCTTCGACGTCCTTCTGCAGCACACCTGGGCCGAGGCTCATTTGGAACCGGTCTGCCTGGTAGGAGGGTAGCTTCTCCTCACAGGAAAATAAAAATAAAAACTCAGTTGGTTGTTGTGTGATCGAAGTTAACACAAGCAAACATTATGAAGAACATTGATTTACCTGCAGTAAATCAGCTACTGATTATCACGGAGTAAAGTCCGACATCATCATCGTGGACTTGGTTCTGGTCTCAGCGACCGGTGTGGAGTTGTTAGATGAAGCGGGTCCTGCTTGGCATCAAATCTGTCGACTTTTATCCAAAATCCAGTTTTAACTTGTTGTTGTTAGCTGAACTTTTAGCCCAGAGGAAAGGAGCAAGCCGTGGCAAAACACATGCGCATTAGGTGAATGTACAAAATTCACAGCGCCAACTAATGACCCGGCATGGTAACTACAGCAGATTCAGGGGGGGATGCATGTAAAATAATTTGTCTGTGTCAACGTGGATCTTTTCCTCTAATTAATATATGAAAAAACCTACATATCTCCCCCATCGTGTCCGTGTAAATAGGGCCTTGGTCTACACTCCTCTCCAGGCCAGCGGCCACTCTTTCAGGGATGAAGATGTTCACATCCTTGATAGAGAGAAACGATGGTTTGAGAGAGGTGTAAAGGAGGCCATCTTTGTGAAAAGAAACCGTCCATCATTAAACAGAGGTGGAGGCCTCCGGGTTCAACTGTCCCCCTCTTACAATGCTGTTATTGCTAGTATCACTCAACCCTCTGTGAATAGCAAACAACCATCAAGTTGCTAACAATCGGTTGTTAGGGTGATGGTCCTCCTTGATCATGTGAACAGCTAGTTCTGGATGTCAACAACAAACTGGTTGATCCACTATGAGGCTATTTGAGACTGTTTGTTGCAGCTCCTCAGACTGACAAAGTAGTTCATATTAAAGATGAAACGTTTCAACAAGTTTTTTTTAAATTATTCATCCAGAGGACCCGACTTAACTTTTTTTTAAGAGAAGTAAAAAAATCTGAATTTCTGGACATTTCAACATTAAACATTTTTCCCCAGATCTTATTTGATGGTTAACAAATAGGATCTGAAAAAAAAAGTTTAATATGGTTACATTATAAATTTTGCAATATCCTTTGTAAAAAATTTAAACATTTGTTCTATTAAGTCAGTTTTGGCCCAGTTATGTCCCTCAACGTGGAACAAACCTCATTAAGCTGTGCTGACAGGTTATGCCAGAGTTTTCACCACGTGTTTGTCTTTCCTGCTCCACGATCAAACATTAATTTACTGCACTTTGATGCATCAGCGGCCAGTGCTCTTCTCTTTTTTATCCTATCTATCTCTGCTCCACCTTTCCTCTTCTTTGGCTGTCTCTCTCACTCCATTCTGACCCAGAGATGCGTGCACCGTGCACAAACGTAGAAACGTCGGGAACGCAAGTTCCCGGGGGCGGGCACACAACTGCGTGTCTCTGCCTAAAGGAAGCACTAACCTCTCATTCTATTTGCTGGAATCGTTCACGTGGGTAAGCTGTCAGCTTCACTCTGTGACAGCCACAGCCTCAGAGAGGGAAGGGAGGGGCGGGGGAGCTTCAGTGACACCTGAGTGTGTCCGGCGCAAGAGCGGCTTGTTTATTTAAAATAATAAAGCACGACCCAAACTGAGCCTTTAGTCCAGTTCCTCTGCGGGCACTGACCGGGGCAGGCCACTGGGAAATGTCCCGGAGCTCCTGATAGCCAATCCGCCCCTGTCTGAAAGGGTAAATTATATAAACAGAATTAAAACAATACCTGTGGTTCTTCCTGCTGCATAGAGTGCCAACACTGCCTGAATGGCCACGTAGGTGAAGGGAACATTGAGACTCTCAAACATGATCTGCACCATGCGCTGTCGGTTCTCTAGTGGGTTCATGGCTGCCTCAGTCAGTAAAATGGGGTGCTCTGCAGGGTCCACCATGAGGTGCTGGAATGTGTGGTGCCAAATCTAAATACAGAGTTGACAGTCAAGGTAATGAACACACACACAAACTTACGTACATGGATACATTTGTTGTTTTCCTCACAGATCATTACAAAAAAAAACTCATTTGTGAAAAGGGACTCAGTTGAATGCAGTTACCTGGTGTTTATCTACATGCCTTCTAGTAAGAGACAGAGTTAACAGAAAACCTGAAAATAACTAATTTTGTTTATTTTATAAAGATATGCTAAAATAGTTTGGTCAGATTTGAAAATAACATTAAAGAGACTGATCAAAAAACTATGATGTAAACATTATTTACATAAGATATACTGTAATGTAAACATTATACAAAGTACCGTACTTTTCGGCGTATAAGTCACTGTTTTTTTTTTTTACTAATTTGCATGTCCTGCGACTTATACGGCGAAGCAACATGTTTATGGATTTTTTCCCATATTTTTAGACCCATTTTTGACTCAGATATGACGGTTTTTCATTTTGGCAAAAAAATGGTGCAGTACCACTTTTGTCCGCTAGGGAGACACTTCCAGAGAGTACACCGACCGTTTCTAGCTCATGTGTCCGAAAAAAGCCTCCTCTTCTCGGACTGACTCTGTCGCTGCCCGGCCTCCTGCTCTGGAGGTAACTACACCTACTACCGGTATTACTCTGGTAGCAAACCAGTGTTAGCTGTGTTGTTAGCTGTGTTTTTTAGCAAGATAACTCATAAACCACACCGCAGATTTTCTTGAAACTTACAGAGCGTAATTATTTGGTGGTCATTTACAAACTGTTAGCTGCAGAACATGTTTAGAGCTAAAAAAAATCGCTCTTTTAGCATGTTGTTAGTAGTGGCTACCTAAACGGATACTATTTGCCTAATAACTCATAAACCACACCGCAGATATTTTTTAGGCTTACAGAGTGTAATTATATGGGTTTAATTTACAAACTGTTGCCCTGTATAAGACATTTGAGATAAAATTCGATTTATTTATAATTTATTTTCGTAACGCACGCGACCGTTTGGAAGACATCAAACTGAAACAATTTAAATCCAGCAGATTTGACCATTTCGTGAATTGATTATAATAATAATAATAATACATTTTATTTGTAGGCGCCTTTCTTGGCACTCAAGGTCACCTTACATTGTCAATCATAAAAAATAAAATAAAAATAAACCAGACACATTAAAAACATAGAAAAAACAAGTAAAATGAATTTAAAAAATAAAATAAAAAAATAAGACAATGCAATTGTTATCATGCATAGGCTACTTTAAACAGGTGAGTTTTGAGTTTGACTTTGAAATGTGGCAATGAGTCTGTGTTGCGAATATCAGGTGGGAGTGAGTTCCAGAGCTGGGGAGCAGAGCAGCTGAATGCTCTGTTCCCCATAGTAACAAGACGGGCAATGGGAACAATGAGCTGGATGGAAGAAGAGGATCTGAGGGTACGAGCAGGTGTAACAATGTGAATAATGTCTGAAAGGTATGGAGGATGATTAAGGAACGGTTAAGCTCAGGAACCCTTGTGCTATAATGTCAGCTAAGAAATATATTTTTTCTCAGCAAACAAATAATTGTCTTTACTGTGTTAATCTTGTAAAGTCCTTCCTGCTGGCTCGCTTCTGTGGCCGCCATTTTCAGCAGGGCAAATGAGGCGCTGACGCGTCGCGTAGCGGTGACGCATAATAGAGGCGACTTATAGGACGAAGCGACGTATTTATGGATTTTTCAAAATTATTGCCAATAATTGGACAAAGCGACTTGTACACAGAAGCGACTTTTACGCCGAAAAGTATGGTACAGTAAGTTTTTTGATCCTAAATTGAAGTCATCAGCTAAATTATTTTAATTTTATTTTTTTTAAGGGAAGAAACAGCCAGTGGGTAATTTGTTATTATTGTGCACCACACGAAACATGGAACATAGAAAACAAAGACAGGAGCTGTCTAAAGAACTCGCATATCCATGTTCAAGACAAAGGCACCAACACCAAGCAGGTTCAGGCTCCTCTGACCCCAGCTGCAAATATTATTAAACGGTTTCTAATTCAGAGGGCTGCAGCCAAACTTCCAGAACGTGGATGCGAGAGATTGATCAAATAGAGTGGGTTGTAGAAAACGAGTCAAGGAAATCCATGACCATTCAAACTAAACCTCAAGGTCTTCTACTACTTCTCCTTTTCAGAACATGTCCCTTTTTGGGTTTTTGTCTTGTTTTTTCTTTCTTCTTTTGAAAACAAAGTCTCTGCACTCAGGACATAAGGCTGTATTATAAATACGAAAGTCCCACCTACACATTCTCCCAATTTAATAGTCTGTCAACTCGGAGTCTAACACAACTAAGACTTAAATCACTAATTGAAATTAAATGTGGTGAAAATACTCATTTGAACATGCATCAAGGTAAAAACTGTGTGAATTAATAAAAATCAACGCCTGAAA
>JBBPBX010018570.1:0-22677 GCA_038048925.1 Garcialebias charrua | reverse complement strand
GCGGGTAGGATATTGCGTAATAATTGCGTGCCAGACGCGCGCTGGACGCATTTTCCACCAGACTTACGAGCCGTGCTGCTCCCTAATTCTGGACCCCTTTCACTTGAGGGTCCAAGCGAGCCGCGCCGTGACGTCAGAAACACTGTCGGTCACTGATTGTTCGGGGGGAGGAGTCTGTTGTGTCTTTTCAAAACAACAGATCCTCCATCTTGTTTTCGGCCAGCATCACATCAAAGCCTACTTGTTCGTATTGTCGTAGCGCGAAAAAAGTCAAATCATGTATCTGTGGTCAAATGCAGAGGTGCAGGCGTTTTTGTGCTTGGTTGCTGACGAGAGGATTCAAAGCGAGCTGGATGGATTGATTAGAAATGATCGCCCAGATAATAATGTGAGGGAAGCTAGCTTTTGGACACACAGCCATTGCTAATGTTGGAGCAATTATTGAAGATGTTGAGTGTTTCCCAACTTTAAGCATATTTTAAGTTACTCATCTTATCGGTTCTGAACGTATTTTTAACTAACAAAAGAGGCTGACGCCATAATTAGGACAACATTGATGCTACAAAGCTAAGCTAATTTGCATAAATGCTAACTGTCCTCCGCTCCGGTTTCTCACTGTATTTTATCCAGAATGAATTTCAGCATGTGACGGTTCATCTCTAAATTCCACATTAAATCCTCCAAGCCTCCTGGCTTCTGCCCTGCTCCATCAGCCGAGTCTACAGCCGACATATCTCAGTGGCATGCCAGCTAACCCAGCTGCACATCACAGCTGCACAACGCTTCAGCTTCTGTAAGAACAGACAAATGTTCCACATCACGTTCTTTGTTTTATGCATTTATTTAAAAACCGTATCTAGACTAGATTAAAGTGTATCTTTCACTTTAAACACATGTTGTTGCCTTTTCAACCTAACATGTCTAAAACTCCAATTTTCATCAAAAATACGGATCATATCTCAAAATAAAATGTGCTACTACTACCTTTTTTGTCTTCCCTCGCTACTCTGTCTAAAAATAGTGCTCTCAGCGGTAAACCGGAAGTGACATCACAGGAGGGGAACGTTTGTGCTTTAGCTAAGAAAGATATGGGATTGCACCAGGAGGAGGCGACAGATTACAAAGTTGTTTTGACATAAGTATGTCATCTCTGACTATTACATCAAATATCTAGCCAAATAACTTCTAGATATATACTACCTAAAGCTAAAAATGGTTTATATTACATATAGCCTAAATATAGAGATACAGCATTAATTACACCACTGATGGATTTAACTACTTTAGCCTTAGCTCCCTAAACAATTACTTTTTCCATCCTAAACCACTCAGTGGACATTTTTTCTGCTTTCAGAGTTAATTATACAGGGCTTTTTTACTAAACGATTGCCTGTATAGCACATTTGAGATGAAATTCGATTTTTTATTAATTTTTGAAGACATGCAAAACGGTCGCGCTAGCATAAAATTAGCATCGTTTTTTCTTCCATCTAAAGTCATTCATATCTCCTAAACCACTCATTGGATATTTTTCCTGCTTTCAGAGTGTAATTATACAGGGCTTTTTTACTAAACGATTGCCTGTATAGCACATTTGAGATGAAATTCGATTTTTTATTAATTTTTGAAGACATGCAAAACGGTCGCGCTAGCATAAAATTAGCATCGTTTTTTCTTCCATCTAAAGTCATTCATATCTCCTAAACCACTCATTGGATATTTTTCCTGCTTTCAGAGTGTAATTATACAGGGCTTTTTTACTAAACGATTGCCTGTATAGCACATTTGAGATGAAATTCGATTTTTTATTAATTTTTGAAGACATGCAACATGGTCGCGCTAGCTTAAAATTAGCATCGTATTTTGTTCCATCTAAAGGTGGGGGAGTGGTGGCGCAAAGGTTAAGAAGGTGAGCTTGTGATCGGAAGGTCGCCGGTTCAAGCCCCGGTACCGACAACATCAAAGATGTGGGTGGGATAAGTGAAGCGGTCACACTTGTATCCACCCTCATCTGCCCCACTCTGGGCCCTTGAGCAAGGCCCTTAACCCCCACCATCTGCTCCCCCGGGAACCCTAGATATCAGCTCTCTGCTCCACACAGAGGGCTGTGGTTGCTCGGTGGTCTGTGGTTGTGTCAGGAAGGGCATCCGGCGTAAAAACAACTGCCAAATCTTTGTGCGACCAGTTCGCTGTGGCAACCCCTAACGCAGGGAATAAAGCCGAAAGAAGAAGAAAAAAAAAAAAATTGTTCCATCTAAAGTCACTTATATCTCCTAAACCACTCGGGGGATATTTTTTCTGCATTCAGAGTGTAATTATACAGGGCTTTTTTACTAAACGATTCCCTGTATAGCACATTTGAGATGAAATTCGATTTTTTATTAATTTTTGAAGACATGCAACATGGTCGCGCTAGCTTAAAATTAGCATCGTATTTTGTTCCATCTAAAGTCACTTATATCTCCTAAACCACTCGGTGGATATTTTTTCTGCATTCAGAGTGTAATTATACAGGGCTTTTTTACTAAACGATTCCCTGTATAGCACATTTGAGATGAAATTCGATTTTTTATTAATTTTTGAAGACATGCAACATGGTCGCGCTAGCTTAAAATTAGCATCGTATTTTGTTCCATCTAAAGTCACTTATATCTCCTAAACCACTCGGTGGATATTTTTTCTGCATTCAGAGTGTAATTATACAGGGCTTTTTTACTAAACGATTGCCTGTATAGCACATTTGAGATGAAATTCGATTTTTTATTAATTTTTGAAGACGCAACCGGGTGGACCTAGCTGCGGTTTAGCTCTGTATATTTTGGAATTTATAGCTCCTAACCTAAACCACTTTCAATCAAAAGATTAATAAATTATATTCATGTCCTTACTTCTGAAGTCAATCCTGTATTCGTTCAGGTCGCTGTCGATGTAATCCTCCTTGACAAATGCTGTCAAATCACAGAGTTGGTCATGACGCTTCTGTTGGTGAAATCCTGCCTTTTCATCTGGACAAACCTCACACAAGCTCTGAAAGCTGGGTTTTTTTGGTGCAGGAAATCGATGTCCAGACAAACTGGAGTTCGAACAACCCCCGCGCACACAAATATTAACCATTATGACCATTATTGGACCTTTTTCACTTCAATACAACTCAATACAAAACAACAACTTCCGACTATGACGCCCCCTCTACTTTCGTCACTGTCACGTGACTCCAAAACCACACGTTTTTTTAGGCTCAGTTTTTTTTCCCCTGATTTGTAAGGCTATTGGTATTAATTTGGAAAGCAGGGAGGATTATCAAAATTACTTATTACCTCTAAATATTATGTTTCTGCCCAAAAAACTAACATGAAACATACACTTTAACCACCTTTTTCTTCTTTTCCAGTCAAGAGAAAGGAGTCCAGTAAATAACTTGTCTTCGTCTGGATGAAGCCCCATGAGACAACGGATAGAAAATCATTAGTTGGATGCAGTAGCCTATTTTTATTTTTGTACATGTTTTACTTCTTACGTTTCCTATTAAAGCCCATACTGTATATGTAACTTTTCTAAACATATATTTTTAACATATTTCTTCACTCACTATCTCCTGACAGACTGATGTTATACAGGTAATCTCTGGAAAAAAAATTGTCCCCTTGCTTCTCCAGGTGGTAAATAAGAATTTCTAAAAAGAAAAAGTGACCCGCCGTTTTCCAGCCAATAAAAACAGAGTTTTTAATGAGCCAATAACGCTGCGTTCCAGTTGTCCTCAACAGAGCTTCTCACGCCCCAACCCACGCCCCCGCCTGTCCCAGCCCCAGCGCCGCGCACGTTCTCGTTCAAAGGATTGGAAAGCGATGCAGGTCTGTTTTGTATGTGACACAAATGTATTAAATTCCCCTTCTTAATCCCTGATCAGGACTTTTATTTTAATTTTTTTCAAAAGTCAAATAATTGCTTCCTCCTCGCTCCGCTCCGCTCCCTCTGCTGACTGCATTGAATGAGGAAATGCAGTTGTCACGAGCGAATTAAAGTAGGGTTCAACGTGGCTGCCCGAGGCTCTGCTGATTTCCTGGTCTTCTGGTGTGCTGGACTAGCGCTCTATGGTTTTTATTTTTTTTATAATGTTTTATTAACATATAAACACAGAATATCGCAGCGGCTCCGAGCAGACATGCAGCAGGAGGCGGAGCAGATCTCTTTTTTTTTCCCCCATTTATAGATGGCCTCCCTTCACACCTTATAGCCATCCTCTCACTCCAATATGTATATATATATTTTTTTTTTAAAGCAGCCCCAGAGGGAGCGCACTGCCAGCCCTGCCCACGGCGAACCCGCAGGCCCCGAACCCCCCCCACCCCAGCACAACCCCTGACGGCCCACCCCCAGAATGTCCGCAAGGCAACCAGGGGTAAGAGAAAAATAAATAAATAATATATAAATAAATACATAAATAAATAAAATTGAAATTAACACATCAAGACCCCGAAGGCGGAGCAGATCTCAAGTTCAGCAGAGCACGGACTGGAGGGAGCAGAATGCTTTTCCCTGTTGAAAATATTTCTAAGTCCCAGCGTTCTCCAGAAGTTACACATATAACCTTTAAACATTTTTTTTTCTTAAGTGGTGTCATTGAACATTAATTTCCTAAAAATATTTTACAATTTTAAGTGTGTATAGTGTTTGTTTGAATCCATACTGGAAGTTAAGAAAACTTTCCATTTATATTTGACCTCTAATGAATCTTAAGATTATTAGAATCTGCTCACCTGTTATAAAATTGTTTTTTTGTTTGTTTCCAGGGTAAAGTCAGACAAATAATTGCTTAATAATTTATCAGTGTTGTTTTTTCTTCACTGTAGTTCTATCAAAATATTTACATCTTGACAGGATGAAGAAACAGCCGAAAGGTCAGAAAGGACAGTCTTGATTTGATTTATTTGATATAGACAAACTGAGAAAACAACAGTCCCATGTTTGCATCATAGTGCAATAGCAACAAGCTAATTCGCAGCACTTGACCCTTATCAAAGTCCAACTGTGAGCCCTGAGAGATTCAGCTGAAAGACCCGGTGAAGATTTTATTTGAACCCGCAGAGACTTGAACAGCTGATCTGAAGCAAACAGGCGGGTGTTCTACTGAACTGACCACTCATGCTGTGTTTGGTCTTCTTTGCCATCCATCCATCATCTTCTGCTTCCAGCAGCAGCTTTACCAGGGAGACACAGGCATCAACAGCCACCTGTTCAGCTCTTCTAGGAGGACCCCAAGGTGTTTGCAGACAAACAGAATATGTAATAAGGAATAATTTCATGTTTGTAAATTTAATGACAGAAAATCCTTAACAATTTAAAGACCGTGTAAAGTGAAATTAAATGTGTGTTTTTAGTTTGTCACATGGCATAAATATGTGTTATTAATCACCCATATAAATCTGACTGATTAAAAACATTGTTTTCCTTATAAAATTAAGTGTCAAAAATCATGAAAATACATTATTTTCCCTTGGTCTGAAACTGTGGGGGCGTGTCAGCATGGGAGTGGTTTCAGCGCAGTTCTGCTGAGCTGAGCTGAGCGAGGCAGACAGCAGAGATCCACCTCCTCCGTTTTTATCTAAGTTCTGGCTGCCAGTAGCTCCTTTTTCCAAGAGTTACGCTGTTTTTAGTGCACTAACAACTCTGGTTTTGTTTTTAAAGTTGAGGACACATAACTCCGCTGTTATGTGTTTAATAATAAGCGCTATTTTAGAAGATGAGCAGCGGACTCGCTGCACCCGGTCCGACCCGGTCACATCGCATGCGGGGTCTGTGTTGGTGATTAAAATAAAGAGTAATCACGTTGATAACTAAGTTATCTCATCTGTGTCAGCGAGTCACTGCGTTTCACGGCGCGCGTGGCAGGAGCTCAACGCACACACACACACAAACACACGCGCGGCGCGGAGCTGCAGGTGGCAGCTCACTCCAGCAGCAGCCTGGGTTTGTTCTGACTCCCTCCTGCGTCTCAATGTGGGTGCCCTGACCATTGCGACATCCAGGGAAGATGCAGGAACGAGGCATAATTGATTAGCTAGCTAACGATGAACAAAATATCCATGCTATTGCTATCTGATGCTATCTGCGATTCGCGAGTGAACGGCTCCACCCATGCGAAGAACAATTTATACGGCTGGAGCAGCAGGGGGTAGTGCTATACTAATGAGGACCGCGTGACGAAACGCAGTCACGTTTAAACCACGCCTAAAAAATCCTGAAACAAACATGTCTTCATCAGGGTATATGCAGGAATAATGAAGTTAATTTCAATACCTTTTCAAGACTTTTTAAAGACCTTCCAAAATAAATTCAAGACCTTATCATCACTTTTTTTTTTTAGGTTACAACAAGACTCATAGCTATTGTAAAGTAACTTGGTTGAACAATGATGAATAAGAAATAAACACAGTAATCATTACATGTGCCTCAGTGCAGTTGCTTTGCATTCTAGCAACTCTTCAGTTTGCACCAGCTCGCTGAGTTTTTCTTTACGTCTCCTTCTCAAGACATTGGACTTGGTGATCAGTTGGGCCATTAAAGAACCTGACTTTCCCTCTGCCTGCTCTGCCAACTAATCTGCATCTTTTTGCAAAGAATCGCATACCTCTTGTAGAACTTTTCTCTTTTTTTTCAGCTCTTCTAACTCAGCTTCAGCGTTGATGCCCATCGAGGCTACGCTCATCTTTTTTTTTACAAAATGTACAATAAGCCTTGCGGTTATTCTCGGCGACAGGCCTCAGCCATTCTTGAAAATCAGGCACCTCCAACCAGGAGTCCAAAAACTTGCATTTATCCATTGTTCTCACGGTCTCGCGGCAACTTACTCGAGCACACAGACTCAACTTGGAGATAAAGCAGCCGCGCATGCGCACAAGATAGGCCTAGCCGTAAAGGCTGTTGTAACCTGACACTCTAAATTTGTGCGAAGCAGTTTCCGAATCCTCCGCGGTGAGGAAAACAAATAGTCATTCATACTTTTTGCTGTCAAATTATTTAAAGCTAGAATAACAGCAAAAAAATAATACCGCATCAAATTGCTTTCAAGACTTTTTAATACTATTCAAGACCCTTAATTTTACCAAAATTGATTTATCAACTTTTAATAACTTTCAAGACCTCGCGGACACCCTGTTCATACACAGTTTCATCTATAACTCCAAAATTAATTGAGCTACTATTTTGAGACTTTTTACTCATTTACAAGATTACAATTATCACATTTATAATGTTTATTTAAGAAAATGTTGAAATTCACTTTACACGGTCTTTAAGGACAACATTTAACCAAACTGTTTTCAAGTTTGTAGATTATTGTAAAAGCAGTTCCAAAGATCGACAAAAGCGGCAGCTTTAAAGGGCGGAGCTTATACGAAATAGAACCTCTCTTTACTTTATACATTTTATGTATCCTTGCATGAAAGTGCCGTATTATGACTTTAGAAAGTGGCTGCTCAGCTAAAATGTATTGACATGGGGTCTGGTCCCATGTGACTTGGTGGACAAGCCCCCCTAGTGGTCTGCTGAACTTTTTTTTTTTTTGAGTTTGCAGCATCTTATTCACAGTTGTTTAAGTGTTTTTAGTATTTGCAGCATTTCTTCTTTGTTTTCATTTTTGGGTTCCGTTTCTTTATCTATTTTCTGTGATTTCAGATTTCTTCTGCTGCTTTTTCTGGTTGTTGTTTATTTTAGAGTTTGCATCACTTATGTGTTTGCTGTGCATATCAACTCTTTGCAGATTGTTTGCACCTGTCACCCACTGTGGAGGCAGGACTCCTCAGAGACTACAGTAATCGTGAAAGACGTAACTCTTCTGAGGTAAACTGAATTACACTTTAATAGAAGCTCTAATAAAAAAAGGTGAACCATCATCTAGTGGGCAAATATAAAAATCAAAAGTTTGGTAACAAAGGTACATAGAAAAAATATTGCTTAAAGGAATGTGTTATTTTATATGAGATGAGATTAAAAAAGACAAAGCAAGGGTTATTATTCACAGCTAAACTGCTTTCATCTGGTGTGGATTTTAATGTGTGTGTTTAAAGTTGACTTCTGTCCAAACCTTTGTCCACAAAGATCACAAGCAAATGTTTTCTCTCCTGTGTGGACTATCATGTGTGTGTTTAAATGTGACTTTCGTCCAAACCTTTGTCCACAAAGATTACAAGCAAATGCTTTCTCTCCTGTGTGGACTATCATGTGTGTGTCTAAAGTTGACTTCTGTCCAAACCTGCGTCCACAAAGATCACAAGCAAATGCTTTCTGTCCTGTGTGAACTATCATATGTGTGTTTAAATGTGACTTTCGTCCAAACCTTTGTCCACAAAGATCACAAGCAAATGCTTTCTCTCCTGTGTGGACTATCATGTGTTTGTTTAAATTTGACTTCTGTCCAAACCTTTGTCCACAAAGATCACAAGCAAATGCTTTCTGTCCTGTGTGAACTATCATATGTGTGTTTAAATGTGACTTTTGTCCAAACCTTTGTCCACAAAGATCACAAGCAAATGCTTTCTCTCCTGTGTGGACTATCATGTGTGTGTCTAAAGTTGACTTATGTCCAAACCTGCGTCCACAAAGATCACAAGCAAATGTTTTCTGTCCTGTGTGGACTATCATGTGTCTTTTTAAAGCTGACTTCAGTCCAAACCTTTGTCCACAAAGATCACAAGCAAATGCTTTCTGTCCTGAGTGGACTATCATGTGTGTGTTTAAATATGACTTCTGTCCAAACCTTTGTCCACAAAGATCACAAGCAAATGTTTTCTGTCCTGTGTGAACTATCATGTGTGTGTTTAAAGTTGACTTCCGTCCAAACCTTTGTCCACAAAGATCACAAGCAAATGATTTCTGTCCTGTGTGAACTATCATGTGTTTGTTTAAATTTGACTTCAGTCCAAACCTTTGTCCACAAAGATCACAAGCAAATGCTTTCTGTCCTGTGTGAACTATCATGTGTGTGTTTAAAGTTGACTTCCGTCCAAACCTTTGTCCACAAAGATCACAAGCAAATGATTTCTGTCCTGTGTGAACTATCATGTGTGTGTTTAAAGTTGACTTCAGTCCAAACCTGTGTCCACAAACATCACAAACAAATGATTTCTGTCCTGTGTGAACTATCATGTGTGTGTTTAAAGTTGACTTCCGTCCAAACCTGCGTCCACAAAGATCACAAGCAAATGTTTTCTGTCCTGTGTGGACTATCATGTGTTTTTTTAGATCACCATTTTGGTTAAATATTTTTCCACAGTCTTCACAACTAAATGAGTTCTGTCTTGACTGTTTTTTCTTGATCGAGCCTCCTGTTTTCTTCACTTTTAAACGTTCCTCGATAACCAAACAACTTGAAGACGTCACTGACTGACTCGTCTTGTGAAATTGTTTCCCATGCTCAGTGAAGCTGCAAGACTTGTTGACAGTGTGTACGTCTGACTCAGGAGCTCTGCTCTCCTTCCAGTCTTTGTCACCGTCTTCAGGTTCTGACCCAGAGTCTGATAAGTCTTTTATCTGAGAGTCAGAGTCCTTCACCTCATCACCTTCATCATCCTCACTGACTTCAGTCTCTGAAGAGCTGCAATCATCTCCATAAGTATTTAGATCTGGGTTCCTGGTAGTTTCTCCTTCTCCACAGTCCTCTCCACCAGTTGCTGCTTTCATCTGGTCAGCTGAGCTGCTGGTTGGAAGATCTTCCTCTTTTACTTGGTGCTGATGAAGCTGTAAAAACAGAGGCTTCTCTTCATCTTCCTCATTCTTCCAAGGAACAGCAGTGAATGCAAACCCGGTGTCATCAGTCTCCTTTTTCACACAAAACTGCTCTCCCTCTTGACTGGTCCACAGTTCCTCCTCTTCCTCCTTTATGTTGAGGGTCTCTGGATCCTGTTGGTCCACACCAAGCATCCGTACTTCAGGAGCTTCTTCTTTAATCAGCACCTTCTGCTGAACATCTGCAGGGACCACTGAAAACATGAACATTAGGCACAATTATAACTTTATATTCACACATACAGTGGTGCTTTAAAGTTTGTGAAGCCTTTAAAACTTTCTAAATTTCGGCATAAAAATGACCTAAAACATCATGAGATTTTCACACAAGTCCTAAAAGTAGATATAGAGAACCAAGTTAAATAAATGAGAATTTTTTTTTATACTTGGTCATTTATTTATCGAGGAAAATTATCTAATATTACATGTTTTTTCCTGAGATTTGTCAAGCTGTTTGATCAATAATGCAATACTGTATTTTCCTACCTATATGTCATAGTTTTTTTGTTGTTGCATAATTTACATGTCCTGCGACTTCTAGGCCAAAACGACATATTTATGGATTTTTTCCCATATTTATAAACCAGCAGCACGGTGGCTCAACTGGTAAAGCTGCTGCCTCTCAGCGAGCAGGTTCCTGGTGTAGTGGTGTTACGACCGATGAAGATCAAAACACATTTGAAGGACGCAGGACACAAGGAAAAAGGTTTAACAGAAGTTTTATTAACTAAACTAAAGTCCGGTCAAAGATGAAGTCATCTGCAGCAGCTCCCTCTGGTCAGGAACCACCACCAGCTTCTCCAGGCATCCCACGTCACAAACAAAAGAAAAAAAGTAGCAACTGAGAGATGGGTTGGGGTAAAGCGGCCAAAATCAAAATAAAGCTGCCCAACAGAGCCAACTCCTATAGAGCCGTTGAACCCTGTTGTACAGCGGGCTAACTGCACCAAAACTCTAGGCCTAATAGAAGGAACTAAAGCGAAAACAGGACTACCAGCTTTACCCAACCAGAAAGTGATGAAAGTAAATAAGAGGGAAAAAAACAACTGTTGTCCTATGGACAGACACATACCTCTTACAGTCTCAAACTCAACACACTTGAGCCTCAGGGCTCAAGTCCACACCTCTCAGGTTACCTTGAGGTCCCAAAACAGAACACTGTCAGTGTTCCTAACTCACTCTATCTAAAGAGTCCTTATGAGCACTCCGTGCTCCTAAACACAACTCTCACAGGAGCACACCACAGCCAAAACTCTAGATCAACTAGAGCTCACACGACTCTACAAAGAATCCACAAGAGCACTCGGGTGCTCCAACAAACACACACTCCAACAGGAGCAAACAAACAAACTCTAGATTAACTAGAGCTCACAAACAGCCAGGGAGGGTGGAGAAACTCCCTGCACTACAAGCTTTTCAATAAACTTGGTTTACCTTCCAAAAAGGCTCTCAAGTTGCTCCAACAAGCTCCTGCTTGCATCCACCAACCTTAGTTGGCCATCTCAAAACCTCCACACTGTTCTGGCTTTTGCCCTCAGCTTATAAAAGGGAGAGAGCCAGCAGGTGTTTGCAGCTCAGCCAATCAAGCCTGATCAGCTGAGTAAAAAAAAGGTGCAGCAGGAGGCTGCAGACTTCAGGTGACCTAAACTGAGGTTTTAAAAAAATCCATTAAATCCCTTCAGGATACATAACACTCCCACCGCTAAATGTTTTGTATGGGGTGATGTAGATGTGAGGTAAAAACATCATACATGACCCATACAAAAACAGTGAGGTTACATGTAGCGGTCCTCAATCACTCAAACAGACTAAAAACCTCGTTAAAACTAGTCTGTCAAACCGCTAACAAACTCTCTACAGTCACTCAAAAAGTTTTAAAACCAAAACGACGTCTTGGGTCTGGTTTTACCCTAAAAAGCTTTTGCTTATTGTTGGAATAATTGTAAATACATATTATCACATTTATATTCTTTAATACATTTTGTGTTTAAACTTATTCCTTTTTAACCTAGAAGTGAACAATGTAAGTGTTCTTTGTAACTAATTCTTGTGATGAGTTTGTGTGCAAGAAACCTGTTCGACCGGTAACACACCCTGGGCAAAACTGGCTGTTGGAACAGGTTCTCATGCTGGTAGGGGGAAAAACAACTATGTGCAGTTGTTTTCCACTCCATCTTGGAAGAATGTTGTTCAACATGTTGACGTGTACCTATGTGTGAATCAGTCTCAACCGGTTTTCCCCTCTCCCTCAGCGGTTGAGACATTGTGTAACTAGGGCATTCCTAACTCAATAAAAAGCAAGGAAAAACAACTGAGAAGCAGAGCGGGTTGGCTCTCCTTGCAAGAAAGATACTCAAATCACTTGTGTCTTGTTCTCTGTTTTACAGCGTGGTGTTTTAATAATGTTTGGGGTTTAAACCTGACATTAACTTGGTCCTTCGAGCCGGATTCCAAGATACCTGACGATCCCAGTGGGTGAGTAGGTTACAGGCAAAATCTGTGGCCACAGTATTGATACCCTTTCCGGGACTGGAGTCCTCCTCACTGACTGGGGTCCGACGGTTGACGGAGTCCAGGAGAGACGTGACACAGAGTGGAGTGAGTATCGTTTTATTTTAAAACGAGTGAAGTGTGAAAGGTGAGTAAAACAAACCCTGACAATTCTAGACTCTATCAGGTAAAAAGAAGTAGTTAAATTCCGCAGGAGGACAGACTCCTTTGACTTAGATAAACAACTAAAAACAGTCAATTAAATTCTGTGTAGGGCGGCGGAGCCCTCTACTTTAAGATAAATAGGAATAAAAAGCAGCGCTAAAAATGTATGCATGTGTTTGTGAGTGTGAAAAGGAAATAAAAGTACCGCTTGGTTCTTTTGTTTCATACCAAAATAACAGGAAACAAACAGTGAAACCTTTTGGTGTCAGAGGCTAAGAAGAATCTGCTCATTTGAGTTGAAGTGATTCTTGCCATAAGGATCTTTTATCACTGTCCTGTTACTTAAATCCAGTATTAGTCACCCTATGTGAAACCCCCTACTGGATCCAAATCTAGTTCAAAATGGGTAAGGGACAAAGCAAAAATGCTCAAAAATGCATAGACAGTTTAACATGTAAAGACTGGAAGATAATAAAAAAATAAAAATAATTTAAAAAAAGGTACACCTACCCCTATGGATAAAAGAACACGACTTTGACGGTAGATTAACTATAAAAACATAAGAGAACTTCAAACTAAAATAAAGACGAAGACCAAAGATAAAACTAACAAAATGAATAATGAAGGCTACCCCCATACAGAATTATGGATGCAAGTTGCAGAAAAAAGAGAAGGAGGTATGAGGAAGAGGAAGGAAAAAGAAAGTGAGCAGCAAAGAGAGGAAGAGAGAGAAAAAGATGAGAAAAGAAATGTATATTTTTCTAAGAAAGAAGATGACATGTCTGGTTATCATAACTACCTGTTAAGGAAAGCGGTTAATGGTGAAGCCAGTGTGAATGATGGTAACTATAGACATGAAGAACAAAGAACTAAACTGACAATGACTCATGCAGATAGTGACAGAAACATAGACCCAACTGCACCACCAAACGAGCCACCACCTACCTATGAACCATCAGACTCTAGAGATAAAATACAGACCAGGTCAAAAGGATCCGTGGGAGACTGGAACCCCGCAATGACCCATAACCTCACTGGTAGTATTTAAACTAACATTGCAGCCTAACACTGAAACTGAATATTTTTAGATTTATCTAGCAGTTTAATAGTCTTTTTGCCTAGCACTTTACATTGAAAAGATTTATTAATTGTAAAATGCCATTTTATACTACTGTTGGTGTGTATATATAAGTTTGAGTTTGCATCATATGCACTACCCTTTCAAATGATTTACAGTCTTAATAAATTCAAGCCAAATGGAAAATGTAAGCTGTACAACCTCAATATTTACCTGTTTAAATAGAATCTAATGTGTAGCAACAGTTAGGGTCAGACCTTTTACTTCTTCGGTGTAGTTTGAAATGAATGAACTGATTTAGATCTGAACTGTTTTACCTTTGTGCTAAATTCTACATCAGCTTGCACTTCGAGTAAACCCAACTTTAATGCAGTTTTTGAAAGAGTTATAGTGCTGATTCAGCTGCACAAACTTTAATGTCTTAATGTAACTGCTCAAATGTACACATGGCTCGTGACTGTAAAACCATATCAAACACGAATACCCCTGCATGACTAACCGTACCTGAAACTGAAACTAAAACCTATGAGATTGAAACAGAAGCTAAAAATGAGTTAGAACTTTTAAACTTAGAAGAAATCCTTTATCAAGAAAAATTCAGACCAGAAATCGTTCTAATGATCCAAGGAACACCAGTAACCTTCCTGTGTGATACAGGGGCATGTAGAACCACTATAAAAGAGCCAATGCCCTGGATTAAACAAGGAGATAAATTTATAACAGTAAGAGCAGCTCATGGCACTCTGACAACAGTCCCTGAAACTGAACTTATTTGGATCAGAGATCCCAAGGGCAAATCATGTAAAATGTCAGTTCTTCTACTGCCAGACTGCCCGGTAAATTTATTGGGACGGGATGGCCTGGTGGAACTGTCATTGGCATTGATGCCTACAGAAGATGGGCTAACTGTGGTCAGAACCAAGAACACACCCACACCTTCAGCCCTAGCACTGCAGGGTGTGGGTCCGCCTAAGTATTACTACACATTAGATGTGCCAAACAAACCCCCAACTACAACGGGAGCTAAACTCCTGGATGAGGGAAAAAGCACTGTCCAAGTTCAAGACCAGGTGTCACCAGATGACCTCCATGTTACAATGTGGTACAAGAACTCTTCAGACCCTGATGTACCATATAAAGAGGAATTAGACAGAAAAACTCCAGCCAAGATTACCATTTCTTATGTGTACTCTGACGGGTGTCGGGTGCATTGTGGAATGGGTGGTGGCCGAGGGCGGGGACCCTGGCGGTCTGATCCTCGGCTACAGAAGCTGGCCATTGGGACATGGAATGTCACCTCTCTGGTGGGGAAGGAGCCTGAGCTAGTGTGTGAGGTTGAGAGGTTCCGGCTAGAAATAGTCGGACTCACCTCAACGCATGGCTCTGGCTCTGGAACCAGTTTCCTTGAGAGGGGTTGGACACTCTTCCACTCTGGAGTTGCCCCTGGTGAGAGGCGCCGAGCAGGAGTGGGCATACTTGTTGCCCCCCATCTTGGTGCCTGTACGTTGGGGTTCACCCCGGTGAACGAGAGGGTAGCCTCCCTTCGCCTACGTGTGGGGGGACGGGCTCTGACTGTTGTTTGTGCCTATGCGCCGAACGGCAGCGCAGATTACCCACCCTTTTTGGAGTCCTTGGAGGGGGTATTGGAGGGTGCGCCTCCTGGGGACTCCCTTGTTCTGCTGGGGGACTTCAACGCTCACGTGGGCAATGACAGTGAGACCTGGAGGGGTGTGGTTGGGAGGAACGGCCCCCCTGATCTGAACCCGAGTGGTGTTCTGTTGTTGGACTTCTGTGCTCGTCATGGATTGTCCATAACGAACACCATGTTCAGGCATAAGGGTGTCCATATGTGCTCTTGGCACCAGGACACCCTAGGTCGTAGTTCAATGATCGACTTTGTTGTCGTCTCATCTGATCTGCGGCCGCATGTCCTGGACACTCGGGTGAAGAGAGGGGCGGAGCTGTCAACTGACCACTACCTGGTGGTGAGTTGGCTCCGATGGTGGGGGAGGATGCCGGTCAGACCTGGCAGACCCAAACGTATTGTGAGGGTCTGCTGGGAACGTCTGGCAGAGTCTCCCGTAAGACGGAGCTTTAACTCCCACCTCCGGGAGAGCTTTGAACACGTTCCGAGGGAGGCGGGGGACATTGAGCCCGAGTGGGCCATGTTTCGCGCCTCTATTGTCGAGGCAGCTTATCGGAGTTGTGGCCGCAAGGTTGTTGGTGCCTGTCGTGGTGGCAACCCTCGAACCCGGTGGTGGACACCGGCGGTGAGGGATGCTGTCAAGCTGAAGAAGGAGTCCTATTGGGCCTTTTTGGCCTGTGGGACCCCGGAAGCAGCAGATAGGTACCGGCAGTCCAAGCGGCATGCGGCTCGGGTGGTTGCTGAGGCAAAAACTCGGGCGTGGGAGGAGTTCGGAGAGGCCATGGAGAATGACTTCCGTACGGCTTCGAGGCGATTCTGGTCCACCATCCGGCGTCTCAGGGGGGGAAAGCGGTACGCGACCAACACCATTTATGGTGGGGATGGCGTGCTGTTGACCTCAACTCGGGATGTTGTGAGTCGGTGGGCGGAATACTTCGAAGACCTCCTCAATCCTACTGGCACGTCTTCCACTGAGGAAGCGGAGCCTGGGGACTTTGGATCGGGCTCTCCAATCTCTGGTGCTGAGGTCGCCGAGGTGGTTAAAAAGCTCCGCGGTGGCAAGGCTCCGGGGGTGGATGAGATTCGTCCTGAGTTCCTTAGGGCTCTGGATGTTGTGGGGTTGTGTTGGCTTACGCGACTCTGCAATATCGCGTGGACATCGGGGGCAGTTCCCTTGGATTGGCAGACTGGGGTGGTGGTTCCCCTATTCAAAAAGGGGGACCGTAGGGTGTGTTCCAACTATAGAGGGATCACACTCTTAAGCCTCCCTGGTAAGGTCTATTCAGGGGTTCTGGAGAGGAGGGTCCGTCGGATAGTCGAACCTCGGATTCAGGAGGAGCAGTGTGGTTTTCGTCCTGGTCGTGGAACACTAGACCAGCTCTACACCCTCAACAGGGTCCTGGAGGGTGCGTGGGAGTTTGCCCAACCAGTTTACATGTGCTTTGTAGACTTGGAAAAGGCATTCGACCGCGTCCCTCGGGGGGTTCTGTGGCGGGTACTCCGGGAGTATGGGGTACCAGGCCCATTGATATGGGCTGTTAGGTCCCTGTACGACCGGTGTCAGAGCTTGGTCCGCATTGCCGGCAGTAAGTCAGGCTCGTTTCCGGTGAGAGTTGGACTCCGCCAAGGTTGCCCTTTGTCACCGATTCTGTTCATAACTTTTATGGACAGAATTTCTAGGCGCAGCCAAGGTGTTGAGAGGATCCGTTTTGGTGGCCTTAGAATCGCTTCTCTGTTTTTTGCAGATGATGTGGTCCTATTGGCTTCATCAGCTCGTGATCTACAGCTTTCGCTGGAGCGGTTTGCAGCTGAATGTGATGCGGCCGGGATGAGGATCAGTTCCTCCAAATCCGAGGCCATGGTCTTGAGCCGGAAAAGGGTAGCGTGCCCTCTCCGGGTCGGGGAGGAGGTCCTTACCCAAGTGGAGGAGTTTAAGTATCTCGGGATCTTGTTCACGAATGAGGGAAAACTGGAGCGTGAGATCGATAGGCGGATAGGTGCAGCGTCCGCAGTGAAGCGGGCGCTGTACCGGTCTGTCGTGGTGAAGAGAGAGCTGAGTCAAAAGGCAAAGCTCTCAATTTACCGATCGATCTACGTTCCCACCCTCATCTATGGTCATGAGCTTTGGGTTATGACCGAAAGAACAAGATCTCGGATACAAGCGGCTGAAATGAGTTTTCTCCGCAGGGTGGCTGGACTCTCCCTTAGAGATAGGGTGAGAAGCTCAGTCATCCGGGAGGGACTCGGAGTAGAGCCGCTGCTTCTCCACATCGAGAGGAGCCAGTTGAGGTGGCTCGGGCATCTGGTTAGGATGCCTCCTGGACGCCTCCCTGGTGAGGTGTTCCGGGCATGTCCCACCGGGAGGAGACCCAGAGGAAGACCCAGGACACGCTGGAGGGACTATGTTTCTCGGCTGGCCTGGGAACGCCTTGGGATTCCCCCAGAGGAGCTGCTCCAAGTGGCTGGGGAGAGGGAAGTCTGGGCCTCCCTACTTAGGCTGCTACCCCCGCGACCCGACCCCGGATAAGCGGAAGAAAATGGATGGATGGATGGATGGATGGATGTGTACTCTGACAATGAGAACAACTCTGCAGCTGCAGTTATCTTGCCAGACACCCTAAACGCCATGTATAGAAATTATGGATCACCCCATATTTCTCTTTGTAAGGGTAAAAATAAACAATGGAAAGATCTAGGAAAAATGGTCACTTTGGGAGAGTACACAAAAGATTGGGTCGCTACTTCTGTGAACACATGGTATAGCCAGGACACAGAACTAAGCAAAAAGGCTTTGTTCTGGACAGCTACAGTACAACCAGGAGTACATTTAGATCAACAGAGCTGACAAATCTTTCTTTCTCAAGAAGAAGAAAACCTGTTAAAAAACATTCCACCACAGCTGTGGTCAACAGGACCATCAGATGTTGGTTTTGTAAAAAAGATTTTACCTGTACAAATTAGATCTAGAACAGAATACAGACCAAGAGTGAAACAATATCCATTAAAACCAGATGCAATGGAAGGTATTGAGCCAGTGATAAAAGATTTACTAAAAGCAGGAGTGCTTGTGGAATGCTATGACTCACCTTGTAACACGCCTATTTTTCCAGTAAAAAAGGCCCCACCCTCTTCCGGCTGGAGGATGGTGCAAGATTTGCAAGCAGTAAACAATGCGGTGATTCAAAGAGCTCCGTGTGTTCTGGAACCACACACCCTACTAAACTCTTTAAATCCTAAGGCTAATGTTTTCACTGTAGTGGACATAAGTAACACCTTCTTTTCAGTTCCAATACATGAAGACAGCCAATTTTGGTTCTTTGCTGATCAAACTTTTATTGATGAGAAAATCATTAAAGAAATGCAACAACAAGCACCTCTAAATGAACAAAAAATGTGGCTCTCAAAAGGAGCCAAACAAACAGATGGTCTTTTCACTTGTCCTGAAAACAAACCAATCCTACCAAAAAATCTCTAGAAATGCGCAGCAATATTGAGCCATGGGAAGACTCATGTCTCAACAGGAGGGATGGTAGGCTTACGCCAAAAATACACTACACGCGTTGCAGCTCCGCCCCGCTCCGGTCCGACCTCCGCAGCAAATACGCACCCATTATAATCAATGACAGAATTTACACTGGCTCCGCACGGCGGCGGCGAGCTGCGGAGAGCGGACGGCAGTCCGTCAAAATTAGAAATTTTTCTATTTCTGCCGGATGACGGAGCTGTGCCGGAGTCAACTTTTGAAGATTACGTCGCACCAACAGGAAAAGGAACGAGCACAACTTCCGTATTTACAAAATAAAATCACCACGGGCGGACTAATCCTAGCTCTATACGGATTTATTTGTACAAAAATGCTGTCAAACTATCATTTATGACTATTCTATGACTAAACTATTATATTTATGACTATGACTACGCCTACAAACGCAATACAAGAAATAAATAAATAAAAAAGTATTTTATTCTGAAATGTAAACATCACTTCCTGTTGCTCAAACCATGTAGCTCATTTACGAGAGAAGATCAAGGCAGCAGTCTCTCTACAGTTGTTCTCCTTCTTCCACCGAATGAATTGTTTTGTTCTGACTTACTTATTTATCACTTGATTTATCGCGCGATCTCGCACGTGTCTCGGAGCGGCGCATCCAGGCGGACCTGAGCGGAGCGCAGGCAGTGGAAATTGGACTCGCTCAGCTGCGACCTGCGGAGCGGAGCGGGACGGAGCCGCGTACAGTGTATTTTTGGGGTTAGTGGGAAAACTATACACAACTTATGGATTCAACTCTTATTCAAAAATGTTTTGTAAAGATGAATAAACTGATTGCTGAGAGCAAAAATGACTAAAATAGACTTTTTCTTTAGCTTCTTTTGCCTAAACTGTACTTTTGTGTTTTGTGATCCTCATAAATTGGTATACAGTTTAAATAAAATAGGAAATTAGAACTGAATTTAGGAATTCTTCGTTCAGCTCACAAAGGGAGCCCGTTGTTCAAAGGGGGCTGTATTTATAGTATACAGTCATCTCAAATCGGTGAAGATTGTCCACAACTCTGTGAGCTACTAGGAAGAAAACCTAGTTCAGCATTATGAGGACCACAGACCAAAATAAAGGTTTAACAGCCGTAGCATTTCTAATCTTATTGGTAACCTGGATAACCCTAACTAAACCGTGGGAAAGAGAGTGGACTCAAGAAACAAATAAAATAGTACAAAAAAGAAGCGTGCCCAGCCGTGTCAGTACACCATACCCCAATCCTTGCATGAGAACCCAGACGAAACTTCTACAGAGGGAAGAACCATTTGTGTGTTATCATACTCCCACGTTCATTGAATCTGTGTGGTTAAATTTAAACAGCATAACGGTGGGAGGATACAATGGAAACCAATGGCCAGGCTATGATTGGTATTTAAGCACAATCCACTGGTGGGAAAGTGCAAGCTGGGGTGACGTATTTACTACTACAAGTGACAGTTGGACGCCACAACCGGACAACTTAAAGGCCCAGAACTGGTCTAAAATATTGAATATAAACTTGACCAATGTCCAAGGACAACAATACCTGGTCTTTAATTTCAATACAACTTTAATGCCACTAGCCAAAACAAATATAGCTTCAGGGATATATAACTCAACGCCTTGTTACCATCTTTCACTATATGTATATAGACCCCAAGCTAATGATCCCTACATCTTCTTTAAAGTATGTAACAATATTACAATAGATGAAACCTTTGAACACGCACCCCTAGTCATAGGAGACACAACTACAATGTTTATAAAAAACAAACCATTTGACAAAACAGATGACTGGTTCTCTTTTACTTCTGGAATTTCTGGAAACAAAAATAATTGGTTGTTGTTAGCTGAACAAGCAGCCAACATGTCAAAACAAGATTGTGTAGTGTGTATGGGCCCTAGGCCCATACTTAAGATAATACCAGCTACTCTTAGCTCTGACTGCCTGATAAACGTGATGAACCAAGCAGTACCTGATACAAACTGCATCTATTGGGACTCAGTGTACCCTCTTTCTCCTCCAGACAAACAGAAACCGCTGTTCTCTAAAGTCGTCGCAGCAGCTAATTTTACCTGCATCAACAGAACAGGAAAAGAAGCGCAGATAGGAAATCTTAACAGAACCTGGTGTGAAACAGTTATCACAGTTAAAAGTAAATTTAAATCACAGTCTCGCAGTGACATCTGGTGGTGGTGTGGGGATGAGAGACTTTTTGACAGACTGCCTCAGAACACTACTGTACTGGTCTGTGTGCAAGTTTCACTCCTCCTCCCCATATCCATCTATCCCATGAATGAGAATACCTTGACAACTGAAGTTAGACCAGTATTGCAAACTATTTGGAGTAAGAGATCCAAGAGAGATGTGTCACCACCAGGTCATGATCCTACATACATAGATGCTATAGGAATACCCAGAGGGGTTATGAATATAAATTAGCAAATCAAGTGGCAGCAGGATTTGAAAGTATCCTTTTTTTCATTACTGTAAATAAAAACGTAGACAGAATCAACTACATCCACTACAACGTTCAGAGATTGAGCAACTACACTGTGGCTGGATTTGAGGTGGTACATGAGCAGTTGTCAGCTACCTCTTTAATGGCTTTCCAGAACCGCATTGCGGTGGACATGATTTTGGCAGAGAAAAGGCGGAGTTTGTGCCATCTTTGGTCAACAATGTTGCACTTTTGTGCCCAACAACACGGCGACAGATGGCAGCTTGACCAAAGCGTTGGATGGACTGCGTGCACTTAGTGTCAAAATGAAAGACCATTCTGGGGTTGACACCTCCATGTGGGATCCCTTTGGGGAGTATTTTGGCAGATGGAGTGGCCTCATTTCCTCCATTCTTGTCCCCATAGCAGTGCTTGCAGCAATCCTGATTTTGTGTGGATGTTGTTGTATTCCTTATTAACACAGCTATTGCTCCCCTGGAAAAGCAGCTGTACACGCTGCTTCCTGTTAATGAAAATACTGATGATTTAACTGATTATGAGATCCACTTTCCTGAACCTAATTCTGCCCTGGACTCAGATGATGATAATGTCCAAGCAACTAAGGGCTAACCTCTGAGTGTAAACATTTCTTGTAGATGACCTCATAGCAGAAAATCTATTGAAGATGCTGTTGAGCGACTGGAGAACCTGTAAATGTGATAAACAGGAGGGAAATGTTGGAATAATTGTAAATACATATTATCACATTTATATTCTTTAATACATTTTGTGTTTAAACTTATTCCTTTTTAACCTAGAAGTGAACAATGTAAGTGTTCTTTGTAACTAATTCTTGTGACGAGTTTGTGTGCAAGAAACCTGTTCGACCGGTAACACACCCTGGGCAAAACTGGCTGTTGGAACAGGTTCTCGTGCTGGCAAGGCGAAAAACAACTATGTGCAGTTGTTTTCCACTCCATCTTGGAAGAATGTTGTTCAACATGTTGACGTGTACCTATGTGTGAATCAGTCTCAACCGGTTTTCCCCTCTCCCTCAGCGGTTGAGACATTGTGTAACTAGGGCATTCCTAACTCAATAAAAAGCAAGGAAAAACAACTGAGAAGCAGAGCGGGTTGGCTCTCCTTGCAAGAAAGATACTCAAATCACTTGTGTCTTGTTCTCTGTTTTACAGCGTGGTGTTTTAATAATGTTTGGGGTTTAAACCTGACACTTATCAACAGACCCCAAACAAATACTAACACCATGGTTAATGGAGCCAGTGTGAGACTGGATGCTTCTCATGACAGCCAGGGGAAATCTGTCCTCCTCATTTCCTGCAATGGACAGCACCCCCGTGTCAGTTGCAACAGCTCTGCCATCAGTCGCACTGTAAACACAGCAGAGACAGTTAAAAAACACACATTCAACATAAGGTTGCAGCACCTCACATCTCACAGACAGTAAGTATGCATTTTCTGCTGTACTTTTAATCAACGGTCCCATATTGTCCATCAGTACTCTTTCATTTTTCTCCACGGTGGCTGGATTCTCCACGGT
>JBBPBX010018569.1:21588-45445 GCA_038048925.1 Garcialebias charrua | reverse complement strand
TATATATAATATTATATATATATATATATATATATATATATATATATATAAAATCACACACACACAGTACCCCCAACTCCTGTAAAGATATATCGGTGTTTATTTGTTCAATGTGATTAATCAAAACCAGTTAAATGTGATCATTGGTGCTCTTTATTAAGAAAATCAACATGTCACATTTCAGGAACTGATTATTATAGACACATTAAATGTTCACTAATGAATATTTCTATATTTATCATCACAGTAATAGTGTTACACACATTATTAGTTGTTAACACTCAAAATTAGTGTTTACCTATACTGTAACCTAAACATTTAAGGAATAAACATTTTTATTAATCACTTTAAAAGTTATAAATGTTGTCTTTGGTGCATGTTTGCTTTCCAAATATATGTCCAAATGTCATTCACACGGTGTGTGTGAATGACAGGCATAAAACACTTTGTAAAACGGTGCTTTATGAAGTTCAGTCCGTTTCCTTCTATCAGTTGACCGGCAGTTCTGCCACATCCAATATGGCGGCCGCTCTGACGTACCGCCGCTACGGACCAGCCCACTCAACGAGGCGTCCACTAACTGCCTCACCAGTTCTCTGTTGGGATCGCCCTGGCAGATGACAATAGCCAATCAGTGATGGAGAAAGGTCAGAGGAGCTTTGCTATGAAATAATGATGAATGATTGTTTGAAATTCATTTAATAGTTAACTCAGAAACCGCCGATCTGACTCCAAATCCGCCCAAATTATCACCACCCGCCCGAAGCTATTTTTAGCCGCTAAGTAGAGAGTGAAAACCGCCCAAATGGCGGTAAACCGCCCAATCTGGCAACACTGAACACAGACGCCTCCAGGGTATGGAGGACCAAACTGACATAATAATAAATAAAAGAATAAATATATCCGACATAAAACAATAAATATATAAATCAAAGTAGAAATATATATCCTAAATAATAATAAATAAAAGAATAAATATATAAATCAAAGTAGAAATATATATTTTAATGAGAAATAATAATAATAATAATGTCTTTTTCACTGGACAGACCCACTGTGGACAGACCTGTGGACAGACCCACTCAGTGTTGCCAGGTGAGAAATGTAGGATTATCGTACTAGAGCCCTAAAATTATCGTATTTTGAGGGAAATTATCGTACGCCCGTCAAAACCAAAATAACAAGTATGCACTATAGTCACTCTGTTGTTGAATTGCGTCTAACAGGCACTCACAGCGTTGTGGCGTCAGTACGGGTGGGAACCATAGACAATAATACGTATTAATGTCTGGTGGCAACTAATGAGCCCGCCCCCCCGCGCTTCTTGTTTTGTTTCATGGCGGTTTTAATTTAATAACTCAACTAAATTCTGTCTATTAAGTTTGTATTTTCAAGGAAATAATAACTTGATCTTTAGCTTTACTGATATCACTACTAAAAACATCCCTAATTGTAAATTTAATATTAATTTTATTTATTTATTTTTGTTAATGCATTCTTTCTGTTTCATACCCTGGACATCCCATAAAGACATGTTGAACCGTTTCAGGGAGATTGCTGGTGCACATGTCACAAAAAAGTCCTGTTGCAAGCTTTCCAATTATTTTAAGAGATTTATTAAGGTCTGTGTGTCCTATTCTAATGCGAGTAAGTTCCTGTTTCTTCCTGCTTTCCTTGTATATCCTACCTTTTTTGTTGTGTAAATGTCTTCCTGTATCAGTAATGTCCCAGGTTTCCTGCCATATTTTCTTAATATATTTCTTAATTATCATTTAACATTTAACTTTATATAAATGTTCTCTCATTTTCATCACTTCTTCTTCCAGACCGGTGTCACACGAGACACGGCTCTGCTTTTTCTTATTTTCTAACTCATGGGGCGGGCGCAGCGGGCTATTCAGCCAATCATGGCCCTTGTTCTGAGGCAAACGCATGCACGTCACTCTTAGGTCACATTTAGAAAAGCACGATTGGCTGGAATTTCAAGATGCATTCAGGGTTCACAAAAAAACTCCGACAGACAGTTGCGGCAGGCTGATGGAAACCGATCACAACTACACATTCAAGGAACGGTCAAATTATCGTATTTTTGGCCTTTTTCGGGATTATTGATCGTACATCGTACAGAGGGCAAAATTATCGTACAAATACGATAATTATCGTACACCTGGCAACACTGGACCCACTGTGTGTCTTTGTCACCAGTGCGACCTTTCTAGGGATTTTTCCAATGTATGTATGTTTCCCATACACAGACGAAATTCGTCTCTGCATTTAACCCAACCACCACCAGGTGGTGCAGTGAGCAGCCAGAAAGCGCCCGGGGAGCTGGAGAATTAGGTGTGACACCCCAAGGTGTGTAGTGGCCGGGGCGCGAACCCGCGTCATTCGGGTCCCAAGTCGGAAGCCCTGCCACTACACTATCTTGGCTCAATAAAAGCATAAATATATATATTCTTTTTTATATATCCTTACACATGAGAAATAAAAGCATATACCGTATTTTCCGGTGTATAGGTCGCACCTATTTATGTTTTTTCAAGGCCTGCGACCTATACTCAGGTGCGACCTATATATGGCTTGTTATCACTTTCGGTGAAACAAATTTTTAAACCCAGCTCATTTCACAATTACGTTCATTTATTAAAGACCGTGTAAAGTAAAATTAAATTTGTGTTTTGAGTTTGTCACACGGCATAAATATGTGTTATTAATCACCCATATAAATCTGACTGATTAAAAACATTGTTTACCTTATAAAATTAAGTCTCAAATATAAGGAAAAAACATGATTTTCCCAGGGTCTGGAACGGTGGGGGCGTGTCAGCGCGTGGGCGTGGTTTCAGCGCAGTTCTGCAGCTCAGAGCAAGTAGGAGGACCCTCTCGCTCAGAGCTGAACTGTGTGTGGAGGAGGAAGACAGGTTCATCAGTAAACCTGCTCTGTTTGCTCCTTTTTCCAAGAGTTACGCTGTTTTTAGTGCACAAACAACTCTGGTTTTATTTTAAAAGTTGAGGACACAACTATAATTCATAACTCCGCTGTTATGTGTTTAGAAGATGAGCGGACTCGCGCGGCTGCACCCGGTCCGACCCGACACATCGCATGCGGGGGCTGTGTTGGTGATTAAAATAAAGAGTAATCACGTTGATAACTAAGTATGCAATGGACCTGTCGCATTTTCTTAGCAAAAAAGGAGCTTGTGAACTTGTAGGGCACAGGCTTAGCAATAAAAAAAAGAAAGAAAGAAAGAAAAGAAACAGGAAAGGCGGCGGCGGTGTCCGGAGGCTGAGGAGGGAGACGGTCAGTAGCAGGTGCCCTGACCATTAAAACATCCAGGGAAGATGCAGGAACGAGGCATAATTGATTAGCTAGCTAACAATGAACAAAATATCTATGCTATTGCTATCTGATGCTATCTGCGATTCGCGAGTGAACGGCTCCACCCATGCGAAGAACAATTTATATGACTGGAGCAGCAGGGGGTGGGGCTATACGCGGTCCCGTTTAAAACACGCCTAAAAAATCCTGAAACACACATGTCTTTATACACAGTTTCATCTATAACTCCAAAATTAATTGAGCTACAATTTTGAGACTTTTTACTCATTTACAACATTACAATTATCACATTTATAATGTTTATTTAAGAAAATATTGAAATTCACTTTACACGGTCTTTAAGGAAAAGTTCAGCTCAGACATATATTTGCTATAATTTTTATCAAACAAATAATTGTTTTTAAGTGTTAATCTTCTTAAAAGCCTTGCTGTGCGCTCCTGTGGCAGACATTTGCAGCAGAGCTAAACGTAGGTGCGACCTATACACCAGTGCGACCTATCTAGGGATTTTTCCAATCTATTGGTGATAATTGGACAATGCGACCTATACACAGGTGCGACCTATACACCAGAAAATACTGTATATATTCTTTTATATATCTCCTTACACATGAGTTTCCGTCAATAACAATAGATATTTTGCTTTGCCTTTTTCTCGCTGTTTTTCCGTTTGCTGTATTTATTGCTGTATTATTTGCTGTTTTGTTTTCTCGCTGTATTTCTGTGTCGTCGTTATGTTAATGAGGAGGGCTGCAGTGCTTTCTAAGTCCAGCTCTTCTGCTATTGGTCAATAAACCGGAAATAGAACGATCAGTGTGCAGATCGATTCAGCATGCCTTCCTACTTGGCGCTTTCGGCATCAGTTCAACAGTACTGAAGTTATGGAGGAATCACAACCACGCTCAGTTTCTGAATTGTTACGGGAGGCTGCGAATAGGTTGGAACTGCTGTAAAGTGAGCCTCCACTCAGCTCCGTGAGCCCTCACTGGCGTATTTGTGCACGTTTACAAGATGTTTCTGGGTGGAGTTTGCATGTTCTCTCCGTGCATGCGTGGGTTTTCTCCGGGTGCTCCGGTTTCCTCCCACAGTCCAAAAACATGCATGTTAGGCTGATTGGTGACTCTAAATTGACCCTGGGTGTGAGTGAAACAGGTCCCTCTTGTAAATGAGTCCCCGTGACTCAACGAGGCTAGCCTGTATAAATAAAGGTTGAATGAATGAAAAAATGTACTACGGTAATGCCGTGGTGAAGCGCTGCGTGTTGCTTTTCAAAATAAAAGCTGAAAATAAACGTTGTCAATAGATGAAAAATACATGAATAAAACCTGTTTATAGTTGAAAAATAATTAAATTAAATCTGAAGCTGTTAATTTAACTGTTATCTCTGGTTATATGCGTGTATGTCATTATGTGAGAATGTCAAATATTTTTCCCAAAATAAATAAAAGCTGTTAATTTCACTGTTATCTCTGGTCATGTGTGTAGCCTATTCATTATGTGAGAATGACAATTTTCCCCCCAAAAGCTTCCATTATGAATAAAAATAAAACTGCTTTGCTACTCCCCCCCCCAGTTTATAGTAATAAACAAGGGTTGCTGACTTTATTGCTGGATAAGGGTTAGATTTCACGCACCACTCCCACTTCAGGTTGACTCTAGAGGACCCCAAGATGTTGCCCAACAACTTTCAGCAACATCTGATTATGACTTTCAAAATAAATCACCTCCAAAGTTGGACAGTTCATTGTAATATACATGAGTTGCTGACTTTGTTACTTGATGTTGACGTGATGTAAGATATTGCATGTTGATATTAATTTGTTATTATTGCTACTGTCAAATTATATGAAATGTACATTATTTACACGCTCAAGTAAAACAAAAACCATTCCAATCAGAATAATTTATACCAGAAATAAAAGTGTTTATTACAAAAGTAAAAAAAAAACTATCTAAAGTAATTTTTATTTACCATGAAAACATTTCTACAAAAACTGTCAGTTTTCAAGTACAAGCAGTTTCAGTCATTTTCTCTGGCTTGTTACAGGACTTCTCCGAAATCTGTCTCCATACAATTTACCTGAAAAATAGCCAGTGAAGGTGCAGAAACGAAGTTAATTACAACGGTCAATAAAAATAGAAATACTTTTTTGTGTTACTGTGATAAAAAAGTTACATTATTCAAATAGAAGGGTACCAAGGCTCACAATATTGGAGCACTGAACGTTGGTTTCAAGAACACAACGGACAGTTCCAGTTGTTTCCTCTTGCTAGTTCCAGGACTTCGTCACTGAAACCTAGGCACCGCTCGTGGAACCATTTCTCACATGAGTCACACTGGATCTGAAGAATTAGTTAGAAAACTCATTTAGTATAGTAAAAAATAATGCGTCTAGTCCCATTTTAACATTACATTTTCACATTCTTTTAACAATTCATTATCTTTTAGAAAAACAACCTGAAACAAGTAATTGCCAGTAAGGCTTTAACTTTCAAACTTTGGTGTGGTAGCAGTTGAGATTCATCTAAACACATACACTTTAATTTGATGTTGTACCAGTACTTCGGTACAAACTGTCGTTCCACCTCATGTACCACGTGATGCGATTGACAATAAAGATACTTGAACCGTAAAACATTATCTACAGCATGCTATAAAATCCACCAGTATCACATTGAATAATTTACATTTGTTGTGACACTCAGTGGTGGATAAAGTACTCAAACACTGTACATAAGTAAAAGTACAAATAAACAGACAAAAATGTACTCTGCTCAAAGTAGAAGTACCATATTAATATTTTTACCTAAGTAAATGTAAAATTACTTGCTGTATGTATTACCTAATGCAATGGTCTCCAATATCATTAAGTGTGCCTACTGTAAGTCTATTTTCTGCAATACATTAATAGTTTTGTGTCATTTTAATGGACAATGCTGCAGATAATACATGTTTTTATTGTGATTACTCTGTGACACAGTTCACACTTGGACTTGTGATTCTTCTGTGCATCAGAATTTCAGGGATGACATGCAGAGATAAATGTCATTAAGCAAACATTAGAAAGAGGAATGATTCAACCTTTGAAAGTTTTTATTTTAACACAAAGTAAAACCAATGTGTCATTTTAACTGCAGTAAACACATTATCGTTCAATGGACCAACTCCCCTCTCGACATCAGTTACTTTCAAACTAATGACAAATCAAAAAGCTGCAACTTGAATGTAACTTGTAACTCAACACATTATAGAAATGTAGTGTAGTAGAAAGTACAGATACTTCAAACGACAAGCCACTTCCTCCAAAATCTGGACAACTAATGAGTCAGCTTCAGTATCCGTGTCTGCAGCTACCTGGACCAGCCACTCACTCAAAACATCGACTCGAAACAGTAAATAGTCATCACTGACTGTATTACTTTCAGCTAAGCTAGCAACGTGCCTTAATTCTTCAGCAATCCTACGATACATGTTTACTTCCTCTCAAATACGGAGCTGTCCTAAGAGGACCGCAGCGCAGGCATGCTCAATCGATCTGCACACTGATCATTCTATTTCCGGTTTATTGACCAATAGTAGAGCTGGACTTAGAAAGCAGCCCTCCTCATTAACATACGATGAGGCAGGAATACAGCGAGAAAACAAAACAGAAATAAATACAGCAAATAATACAGCAATAAATAAATACAGCAATAAATACAGCAAACGGAAAAACAGCGAGAAAAAGGCAAAGCAAAATATCTATTGTTATTGACGGAAACTCATGTGTAAGGAGATATAAAAAAGAATATATATATTTATGCTTTTATTTCTCATGTGTAAGGAGATATAAAAAAGAATATATATATTTATGCTTTTATTTCTCATTAAAATATATATTTCTACTTTGATTTATATATTTATTCTTTTATTTATTATTATTTAGGATATATATTTCTACTTTGATTTATATATTTATTGTTTTATGTCAGATATATATTTATTCTTTTATTTATGATTATGTCAGTTTGGTCCTCCATACCAGGGTTGCCATTCATTCATTCATTCAACCTTTATTTAGTCAGGTAAATCTTATTGAGCCTCGAGGGCTCATTTACGAAAGCGACCTGCTACAAACTAAAGAATGATGAACATCAATGATACAAATACATTAAACAATAAACAAAAGAAAAGAAAAAGTAGCAAAAAGTAGCAAAAACATTATAAGGTAGATGTACAAAAAAATCAAAGACAGGAACATATCTGCATTGGTTTTTGCCAGGATTCCAACAGATTCTGAAAACCATCCAGAGAGGTCAGGGCCGAGAGCTTCAGATCTTTTTGTAAGATATTCCAGGAAGCAGGAGCAGAGTAGGAGAAGGCCCTTTTTCCAAGTTCAGTCCTCACTGACGGAACACTGCAGGTGATCATGTCCTGAGAGCGCACGCTGTAGCTGCACTCACGCAAAGACATGTAGGAGGAGATGTATGAGGGCAGCAGACCAAGAAGTGATTTGAAGATGAAAATGTACCAGTGGAAGAGTCTGCGTGAGGTTAATGATGTCCAATTAACCAGTGAATACAGGGTGCAGTGGTGGGTACGATAATCACAGCCAGTTATGAATCTTAGTGCACCATGATAGACAACAGCCAGATCTCCAGACCGAAACAAGCAGTCAGCTCCTCGAAAACAAGTCCAAACAAGCGACTCACCCTTTTAAGAAAAGCCCAAAACAAGCCCAACTGGCAACCCATCCCATTGTGTAAAAAAAAGCCGTTTTTAAACAGTATAAACATATTTATTATGGCATTACATATAACCAGCAAAATTATACATTGAAGAACGTATTCAGTCTAAAAAATAAAAATACATTTTGCATTTTTATACAGCTGGTTTGTCATGTGTACAAATTAAAAAATAAAATTGACAGTTGGTTGTGATCCAGTCTTGAAGAGCACGCTCTTTCTCCCAATCTTTATTATATTTTTTTCCATATTTACCCCACTTAGAGCTCATATTAGCGTTGTCTTGGCTAGACAAGGAATAAAGAACAGAGACAAAGAATAAAGAACAATGTTGAATTCGCGTGTAGTCTGATGTCCCGTGAAGAAACACGGTTTTTAATTTTAAACTCACTTTGAAAGTAATTTTCATTAATTTATCATTTTGTTTGCTAAAAACGAACATAGTTGAATGATACAAGATATATATGTTATGTCACTATATGCAAAGTTCAAAAATGATGTCACAATACCTTTAAAATAACTTCAGGAGTACATTTTACATGGAACATATTATACAGATAAGCAGCACATTAGCATGAAACACCACATATGACACACCTCACTACTCGCGTTACAACAAGCCCAAATAAGCGACGCAACGCCCACTGCAAGCCCCAAAAAACAGACACAAGCGGCTCACCGAATTTATGAGCGACTCCAGGAAAAAACAAGCCCGATGCCACTTGAAATAAGCGGACTTGGCAACTATGGATGTAAACTATGGTCCATTCTTTATCAGGTTATACATTTATTTAACTCTAACCTGAAGTACACACACGCATCACGTTATTGAACAAAATTAAGCCAAAATGGAAAAACTTTGTGTAAAAACCAATGAGCCAGCAGCTTGTAAAAGATGTTTTCACAGTTCTCAGAGGTTGCTTTCTGTTTGTTTTTCTCATGGTTGTGGAAGAATTTTGACCCACTCTTCTTTGCAACCCAACAAAGTTAAGTCGGGTTCTTTGGACGGTGCCATAATGGGGCTGGTGAAGATAAACCCAGTGGTGTGGGCAGACAGTCGAAGACTCAGAAGGAATATTAAATAAAGTACTTGTTTACAAAAAAACAAAAAGCTGTCGGTGCAGCAAAACTTACACGAGCATCAAGGAGTTCACATGGACCAGACCAGGACATCACCAGTGGACAGATGTCAGGACAAGGATTAACACAGAGACACAGACTTATATACAATGACTAACAAGATATAACTTTTTTTATTTTAATTTATTCATTTAAAAAAAACAAGAAAATTATACACAAAACCACATTAAAAAACAAAACAATAAATGAAATGAAAGGAGGCAGAAGAAGAAAAAAATCTCATTATATCTGCCCCTTCTTCAAACAAAATTAATTCAAACAATCAATTCAAACAGCAATCACAAAATAAGATAATAAATGACTTCTCACACAATACCATATATAGTAATTTTTAAATATAGATATTGACTTTGCAATTTTAATATCCGTTTCCAAACCATTCCACAGTCCTATTCTCTGTACTAATGTAGACCTACTCTTTAAACTAGTTCTATATCGTGGCATAACAAAAATATCTGTTCCCTTGAGATTGTGAGTACTAGTCCTTTTTACAAAATACGTTTGGATATTTGAGAGTAATGTGAAATTCTGAGCTTTGTAAAATAATAAAAGAATATTATAGTCAACCAAATCATAAAACTTCAGCAACTTCAATTTGCAAAACAAAACATTTGATGGATGACAGTAATGTTTTCTTGTAATAATTCTTATAGCTCTCTTCTGTAAAATAAAAATAGGCTTAGTTACAGTTTTGCACGCTGTACCCCAAACCTCAACACAGTAAATTAAGTGCGGGAGTATAATTGTATTATATAACAAATACAGTGCTTTATCATTTAGTAAATCTCTAACTAACATATGAGAGGACACGCAGCTGAAACACATCAGGGGAAATGATAAACTGAGAAACCAGGGAGTGCAGGAACAGATGCACAACACCAGATGGAGCCAACACTGGGAAAACACAAACCCTATAAAAAACAGAAAGTGAGGATCAGGAGAACACAAGACATAAACACAAGATGGGGCTAAACAACAGGAAGCAAACCACAACCCCTACAGAATGATTCTTTTAAAAAAACATTTTGTCTCTCATCCAAAAAACTTCATCAGTCCTCCATCAGTCATGAGTCGACGGGGGAGAGGGCAGACTTCAGAAACCGTCTTAGCACCATGAAACTGGTTGGCCCACTATGTGAGTGTTCTACTTGTGGGACTGAGTTTGTTGCAGCTCCTCATGCTGATGAAGTCCTTTGGATAAAAGAAAAAATGTTTCAACAAACAGAAACCGTCCAGAGGATTTGACTGAACTTTGATGGATTTTTTCCCCCTGGATTATTAAGCATGAACTTAGATCTTCTTTGCAGCGTTGCGTCAGCTCTTCGAGGTTTGTAGACATTACTTACCATGCGCGTAGCCAGGGGGGGGGGGGTTGCGCGGTTTGAATGAACCACCCACTTTGCCTATGAAGTCCCGCACAACACAAGTTCTGTGTTAAGAGAGGTGGAAAGAGAAGGTATGGAGATGCCGCTGATGTCGAACCGGTTAACACGCCTCGGTGGTTCACTGGAAGCGCGTCGGGTTGCCACTCCAAACTTTATCTCGACTCGGGTTCAATCCCCACTTGGTTGAACTTATGGCCAAGATGGTGTAGTGGCAGGGGAACCGACTTGGGACCCGAAGGACCCAGGTTCGAACCCCAGTCACGGCATAACTTGTGGTGTGTTTGAGCAGCACATCTTATCCCAATTGCTCCCCGGCACGCTCTCTATAGCTGCCCACTGCCCCACCTGGTGGTGATTAGGTTAAATGCAGAGTCAAATTTCGTCTTGTATGGAAACATACACAGATGACAAAAATGTGACATTATTATTATTATTATTATTTTACGTTTGTCTTTTATTGGATAAAAAAAGGAGTTTGTGTTAACCACAGGCATAACACAAACTCCTTTTTTTAAAATCCAATAAAAGACAAACGTAAAATAAGTTCAACCAAGTGAGGATCGAACCCGAGTCGAGATAAAGTTTACAGTGGCAACCCGACGCGCTTTCAGTGAACCACCGAGGCGTGTTGCTCTTTGAAGGTCCACTTTTCCTTTAAACGAACCGCCCCTCATGAAATCCTGGCTACGCCCATGCTTACTGCCCCACTCTCATGTCAACACACACCTGTATGCTCCAGAGCAGAAACAGATTCAACTTCTACATTTATAGAGCTGATCACGCTGACGATGATCCATTTATCAATATGTTTGATGGGCAGCTCAGACTTTCACGGCCTTTTGTCTCTGGCTTTGTTTTAGTTTAATAAATAATCATGCCATGGTAAAGTCTGTTGTGTGTTCACTTGGGGATCAATCTGAATCATATAAAAACCTGGTCTTGATCAGAAGATACTCTGAGTTCAGTCCAGCCAGTGGATCAGAACTAATACAGAATTGATCAGATGAAGCTGAAGTATGGATTTCATGAATGAAAGGTCAAAATGCACAGTTGTCTGTTTCTGTTCAAGTGAGCTCTTCTGTCTCAGCACATACTGTATCTGTGTACTCTGTCCATGTGTCTGTCCTGTTCTGTGTCGTGTCCCACTGGTTTGTAGGACACACATCTGGTGCTTTGGTCTTGTCCCTCTAGTAAGTACAGAGAAACCGTATGGCAACTCATATCTCATGAAGCAAGCATGTTAGCATGTAGCTTTGCAGCTCCACCCGTCTGAGGCCTCTCGTGTGTGTTTGCTGAACGTTGTCTGCCTTGTTTGTTCCCTTTCAACCATCTTCTTAGCAGAGACGGATCAGAGTGACTCGCCTGCCATTCAGAACGGTGGCGAGGAGGAGAAGCAGGCAACGGAGGAGCTGGAGAAAGGGATGAAGGCTCTTTCCACCGACGACACCTCCTCCACTCCCACCGCTCTGCAGACCAAACCCCAAGGTAACACCCCCGAGGGTTCGCCATCCAAATCCCCATCCAAGAAGAAAAAGAAGTTCAAGCCGCCATCCTTCCTGAAGAAAAGCAAGAAGCAGAAGGAGAAAGTCGAGCCCTGAGCTGAGCGCACGAACACCCTCGGCCTCGGTGGATGTTCATCTTGTGCGAGAACGCAGCAGATGAGCGACCCACAGCAGATCTGATCAGACTCACTTCACAGTTAAACTGCTTTACACTGATTTCATGTCTGTGGTGATTCATCCGCCGCAGGTTAAAGAGCTCTGGTCATCGTGTTCATTGATTATTTGGTCGATACAAGTCAATAACGTGACAAACTACTTGTGATCACTAACACAGTTTGTGTGTTTCTGTCTTGTTTTCACGCAGCAGTTTGTCACTTCACTTTACTGTACAGCCAGTCATCATCTATGTGTAGACACTTGATTTATGTAGATTAATATTCTAGCACGTCGCGCTTGTTCATTGATATACACATCTCTTAGTCAGCTTTGATTATCAGATAGATGTTGCAGGCATAATCCTCGAGTATGGGTGCAGTACTGTTAGAAATATACAGCTAGTTACCGGTTGTGCACAGCTGAATGTAAGTTTTATGTAAAACTATCAGACTATTGTGGCTTTTTACAGCAGAGGCAGAGAGTGGAGTAGAAAAGAAAAGCAATGAAATTATAACGGGAACATTTTTCAAAATGAGCCACTACGACCACTGGAATTAAATTCAAAAGGAAAAACTTCAAGATATGCTTGAAGTACTAAACATTCCACTTTTCTTGTTTTGTTTTAAAACATGTACAAATTACCTGTTGACAGTAATTGTTTTATTTTGAACCAAGCTGTTCTCAAAATGCTGATGTGTGTGACTTCTTTTCTGTAAGAATGTATATGTGTGTGCAGCGTTGCCATGTATCAGCCATTAAAGTCGGGTTTCACTTCAGTTTGGATTCTTGTTTCAGTCTGTTCCTCGCTGCTAGTTCCAACGCTTCATGACACGTTTCTACATTTCATCACTTTTCCCTACGCCACTTCTGAGCCAAACAACCTCTGCGCTGCAACACGAGCTGTGTGCATGCACTGTGTGTGAAGAGCTTCTGTACTGTCTGTGTCTCTAACCAGCTATTCTTCCTGCAAATCAGCCTGCTCACACTGGTGACCTCATAGCCCCCAGAAAAATGTCACACAGCCAAGAATTATCCAGATTTACTTTATCATAAGTTCCATGCACACAACACAGAGTATTTTAAAAAGCAGATTTTCTACTGCGTTGGCACTTCCTGTCCAAGATTTTAGAAGAGAGAGAAAAAAAGATTTTGTCGTCAAATTTTGATTGCGTATTGAAAATTATAACTGGGCGGAAATTGTAAACGGGGAAAAGCTATCCATGATCTTTTACCCGCTTCTTCCTGTTTGGGTCGCTGGTGCCCATGTCCAGCCACAACAGTGCGAGAGGCGGGGTAGGGAAAAGCTACATGTTTTAAAATATTTTTTCTTCTTTCGGCTGCTCCCTTCTTCAGGGGTCACCACAACAGACTAAGTCGCATGACAACTTGACAATTATTTTTACACCAGATGTTCTTTCTGACAAAACCACACACCACTGAGCTACCACAGCCCTCTGTGTGGAGCAGAGAGCTGCCGTCTAGGGCACCTGGGGGAGCAGATGGTGGGGTTTAAGTGCCTTGCTCAAGGGTCCAAAGTGGGGAAAATAAGGGTGGAGGCAGGTGTGTTCCTTTCCCACACACATTTTGATGTTCTCGGTCTGGAGGAGTCAAACTGGCAACCTTGCGATCACAGGCTCACCTTCTCTAACCTCTGCACCATCACTCCCCCAAATAAATGAAACAAGCCAGGTGAAAGCCTGATACAGTATATTTACAAGACATTATGAATGTTAATCATTTTACCAGTCGTGTGATAAAAGTTACGTCCGTTTGATTTTGCAGGTTTTTCGAGAGCCCGGCCTGTGCTCAAGCTCCCGACGGTTCTAAGTACTGTACAGTGTGACTGGTCAGAACTTTGTGGCTGTGGTCATGCAGAAAAGCAGGTGAACTAGACGGCTCTCATTGCACTTTAGCTGCTCCTCTGAGGACCACATGGCCGAGGCTGTTAGAAAATACAACAATCTTTACAAGTGTGCCAGCAAAACTTATAAAGGCAGTCACATAAATCATAAAGGTAGCCAAGACAGCAGAGACACAGGAGGCTCTTGTGGTTGTGCTGACAGCGAGGATACACAGCTCAAGCGGGCATTGTTCATGGAAACGTTCACAAACACATCTGTCAGAAATTGTGACAATCTTTTTGTGACAAATTCACAATTTAGTACTTTTCTTCAGTATCTAGAGAAACATCCGATCTTTCTCCTCTAACTCCTCTATCATTAGCTAAAACTAAACTTTCCACCCCTGCCATCTGTGTTGTGTTGTTTCTGTTGGTGCGTGATGTTTGCTGCGGTGAGAGGACATGTCAGCAGTTCTGCACTGCAGATGTTCTTCAGAGGATGGAACGATCATGTTTAAAAGAAGTTCTCACTACCACATGAGCAACAATAAAGGCCTTGTGTCTCAGGAAGTATGTAGCAATATTAAGAAAATTAAGAATGATTTTCATCTGTATTTTGATTTGTTGTAGATGTGGGCATTCTTGCCATTTAGTGGTCGGACATGGTATTAAAAGAGTATTACAACATAAAAACGTTATTTCCCTGTGATGGACTTGCAACCTGTTCTGGGTATACACCACCTCTCGCACAGTGACTGCTGAATGTGAGCACCAGCGACCCCCATGACCCGAAAATGAAAAAGCGGGTAAAAGATAATGAATGGATGGATGTTTCAGATGGTGGAGTTTTGTTTGTCTCTGAATAGCTGTTTTTCATTCATTCAACCTTTATTTATACAGGTTAATTCCATTGAGCCTCAGGGACTCATTTACAAGAGAGATCTGATTTTAACAAAGAGCGATGACAACAGTGGACAACAAAGACAACAGTCATAGAGGATGCATACAAACGGAGCATAACAAGTGAAAAAAAAGGTATTTAAAAGAAAATGTAACCAAAAAAAAAAACAGCTAGGTTGTAAGGTGATGTAGAAAACTAAAAACAGGAACATGTATTGGTTTTTGCCATGAACTTAGGAGTTGTTTGAAGCCACTTAGAGAGGTCAAGGTTGAGAGCTTCAGATCTTTTTGGAAAATATTTCAGGAAACAGGAGTGGAGTAGGAAAAGGCCTTTTGTCTAGTTCAGTCCTCACTGAGGGGACACTGCATGTAATAATGTCCTGAGAGCGCACGCTGTAGCTGCACTCACGCAGAGACATGTAGGAGGAGATGTATGAAGGCAGCAGACCAAGAAGTGATTTAAAGATGAAAATGTACCAGTGAGAGAGTCTGCATGAAGTTAATGATGTCCAGTTAACCAGTGAATACAGGGTGCAGTGGTGGGGATGGTAGTTACAGCTAGTTATGAATCTTAGTGCACCATGATAGACAACATCCAACATCTGCAGGGTGCTTGTGGGAGCGTTCATGTAGGTAATATCACCATAGTCAATGGAGGGAAGGAAAATCACAGGGAAAAAGTGTTTCCTAGCATTCAGTGTTAGACATGATCTGTTTCTAAAAAAGAAACCCAGTTTAACGTTCACTTTCCTTTTTAAGTTTTTCATGTGGAGCTTAAAAGAGAGATGCGAGTTCACCAAGATACTCAAATATTTATAGGAATCAACAAACTCAATAGTGACACCATTTGAGGATAAATCAGAGGAAGAACTTCTGGAACCGACTTCCTGTTTGAAAACAACATCCCTTTGGTTTTATCAGCATTTAGGACAAGTTTGAGACGGAACAACTCTGACTGGATGATGTCAAACGTTGATTGCAAAAGCTGGAAAGCCTTAGCTACTGTTTTAGCTAAGAATGCATTGTAATTTCAAAGCCACCACCATCATCCCTGTCCCAAAGAAGGCAACGCCCGCATGCCTCAATGACTATCGCCCAGTAGCACTCACCCCCATCCTGATGAAGTGCTTTGAACGGCTAGTCATGAAAAGCATCACATCTGTCCTCCCTGACTCCCTGGATCCCTTCCAATTTGCATACCGACCTAATCGCTCAACCGACGATGCCATCTCCTCTGCCCTTCACACAGCTCTCACACATCTGGACACGAAGGACTCCTATGTTAGAATGTTGTTCATCGACTTCAGCTCGGCATTTAACACCATCATCCCCCAACAGCTCATCCATAAACTGGACAGTCTGGGGCTGAACACCTCAATGTGTAACTGGCTGCTAGACTTCCTGACCGGGAGACCACAGACAGTACGGATCGGGAGTAACACATCTAGCACCATCACATTGAACACAGGGGCCCCACAAGGATGTGTGCTGAGCCCCCTTCTATTCACCCTGCTAACACATGACTGCACACCATCGTACAGCTCCAACCACTTCATCAAGTTTGCGGATGACACAACAGTGGTAGGTCTCATCAGCAACAACGATGAGACGGACTACAGGAACGAGGTGAGCCGCCTGGCCTTGTGGTGCGGACACAACAATCTCACTCTCAACGTGGAGAAGACAAAGGAGATTATTGTGGACTTCAGGAAGAGGGATGCCCAACATCCTCCTCTGACCATCAACAGCACCGCAGTGGAGAGAGTGGACAGCACCAAGTTCCTGGGAGTGCACGTCTCAAAGGACCTGTCCTGGAGCAGGAACACTGCAGCACTGGCAAAGAAGGCTCACCAGCGTCTCTACTTTCTCCGCAAGCTGAAAAGGGCTGGAGCTTCAACCCCCATCATGAGCACCTTCTACAGAGGTGCCATAGAAAGTGTCCTGACCAGCTGCATCACTGTGTGGTTTGGTGCATGTACTGCATCCTGCCGCAAGAGCCTCCAGCGCATTGTGAGAGCAGCTGAGAAGATCGTGGGCACCTCCTTGCCCTCACTGCAGGACTTACACAGCAAACGCCTCACTCGGAAAGCCCACCGCATGGCAGGTGATCCCACACACCCACTACACAGCTGCTTCAGACTGCTGCCATCAGGAAGGAGACTGAGGAGTCTCCAGGCTCGAACCAGCAGACTGAGAGACAGCTCTGTTCATCAGGCAGTCAGAATGCTAAACACTCTGCCTGCTCTGCCTCCCCTCCCATTTGAACTGCCTTAACACTAAAACTTTCTCACATACTATCACTCAACACAAAGTTTTTAACACTAGACTCTGTGTCACCAAACGGGTTTTCACTAAACTCTCGGTCATGTGCTCATACAGTTTGCACTACTTCTCATACTTGCACTAATGTCTGTATTACATCACTGCCTATAATCATAATACTGTTTACATTCTCTGTTTACATTTATTAATACTGTTTACTTTTATTACTACTGCTTACATGTAATTACTACTGTTTACATTTATTTACACTACTCTAATATCTACACCACTGCTGGTACATATACAGTGTGCTCTGAACGGTCTTATTTAGGGATGCCCAATGTGCCTTACTGCATATGCCACTTTTTGCCTCTACAACAACATCAACTACTACCTCATACATATACTGTGTACATTGACTCATACGCTGCTTTGCCACTTTGCAAATGTCAATGCTAGAAACCTTTAGTTTATTTTAGTTATACTTTTTATACTCTTTTTTTATACCACTATGAAAAAAAACTCAGGACAGTGTTAGTTTTACTATTTTTATGCTTATGTCTATTATTATATGTTTCAGTGTTTCAATGTTTAGATGTTTACTGTTGCACCGAGGGACTGAGAGAAACGCAATTTCGGTCCTGTGTATGTCCTGCACTGTACATATTGCAGATCTGACAATAAAGTTGACTTTGACTTTGACTTTAATACACTCACACATTAGTGCTTTAAATACAACAAGTCATTTTAGAAATGTCTTAATTAACAAATGACTGGTTGGCAATTAAAACGGCCTTAAGTTCATTTGTTAACAGGAAAGGTAGTCTAAAAGAAAACGGCTGAAAACAAAACCTGTCTTGATCAATCATTCAACACCGTAATACGCTGCTTCATTTTAACATTCAAGTGTACACCTGAACTACCGGTATATAACCTTGATTGTTAAAAATGTACTTAATTTACCATGAATTAGCCATTCAAATGACTAAATATTTATATTAAATAAAAAACTTGGATTCACCTCAATTCAGTTTATTTATGTAGCGCCAAACCACAAGTTGTCTCAGGGCACTGAACAGTAACATTCACATATACAATAGATAATTAGTACAGTATAAGTTCTCTATCTAAGGACGGAAGCCAGCAGATGTGTTGAATCTTCACTTCTTCGCAGTTTATTTGTTTATTTATTTATTTTTTGGAAACCCCCCACCACCACCATTAGCCATTGCCGTAACAATGGCTAGCTACTCTTCCTGGGGTCCACATCATAAAAAAATAATCATTTATTACAAAGACAGTTGCACACACTTAATATAATATTAGCAACATAGCATAATCTGATAAATAATTCATAAATGTATAATTATACACTTTATATAATAAAATATAGCATTCTCCCATAATAAATAATATTTTAACAGACTCTATAAAAAACTAGATTTATTTTTAATCAATTAAGTTCAGGATTAAGAAAATAGTGATTTATTTAAAATTATGACAGAAGAATGAAGGAAGGCACAAAGAAATTTAGCTCTAACATTTAGAGGCCTTTGTTGTTTTGTGGGGCTCCAAACATTAAAATAACAGAAGCAGTTCAGTGAACATCCAGTAGGGGGCGATAATGTAACACTGTATATGCCAAACAGCAGCGTTTAAAAAAACAGAAGAAGACGCTGCCTGTGTTTTTGTGTATTTTGCTGTACTTTCAGATAAAAATAACAGGTAAGACCACACAAACAAAATAAAAGGGTGTGCCGATTTATTTCTACTTTTCTTACCTCCCCGGAAATATTTCATAGGCTCGTAGTTTACTAAAACAGAAGGAGACGTGTTTAAGTTTTGTTGAAAACTAGCAAGCATTTCGGCTAATAGCTAAAGCAAACGTGGTTTTTTTGGTGTGGTTTGAGGCTCCGATAAGGTTTGAGGCATTTGTTGGAAACATAAATAAACGTGTATCACGTAAAGGCGATTTTTGCCTTTGGAACATAAATATTGTTATAACTTACAACGTGCTAGGCGTTAGCCACAAAACCGGTTTAGATATTTTCATATTTCTAATTTAACTTCCGCAAACATAGAGACATGTCATATACTTCTGTATTTATGTTTTCATTTACGGTTTTACATTATAACATTCATTCGGCTTGTATTAGAAGTTCTCTTAACACATGGCTATTTTGATTTAGGGTTAACTTTGTGTTTTTAGCTTTGGTGCATTGATTGTTTTCTCCTGTCAGGGAAAATGGAAACAGATAATATATGATTTAAACTTTTTTGTATTTATCTACCTGGATGATTGGGTTTACAGACCTTTTTTCTTTCAGATTAGATTTTTTTTAATGACCAAAAGCACAAAACAAAATGTACCAACCTGTTCCATGAAGCCAATGAGACGTATCAGAAACAGATTTAAAACACAAGTTAGTTTAAAAGTCTATCACTGTAAGAAATCATTATAGTAATCTGAGAGTTCAAACACATCTGCTGAATAAACACAGCCCAGTGTTGTGCCAGAAGGTCACCAGATTACATTTTCACAAATCCTTACTAACCAAGTCTGAAGTAGCTGCCTTAAATTCTGTGTATTAAACATTTATATTTTATTTTTCTTTATTTATGTGTGCATTTAAAGGAGGGTTGTACGTGCAAAAGTTATTCTCATTTATTTGATGAAATACTTGAGAGGTAATGTACCTGACATTTAGCCTCAATCCTCTTTAAGTGTGACGGTGTAGGAGTCCCAGAGATAAGCCTGAGCTGAGAGGAGATAAACTCAAGAAGCCTGCTCATTTGTGTTGCGACAGCTCAGCTCAAGTGTTGACTGGCTGGAGAGGAAGTTTAACCGTCACATGCAGCTGAAAGTCCATTTTATTAATCTATCTGCTCTTTTTCACATGCTGTTTTTCACTGTCTGCTTGCCAGGATGGCACAGTGGGGGGCCATCGTCTCTATAATTGCTGCACTTGGAGGCGCAGCGCTTTTAGCATCCGTGCACAAGATTGACGAAGGGCACACTGGAGTGTACTACAGGTGAGCCACCAGGATGTTTTGTGCATGAGGATGTATTGCAAAAGTGTGACTTCAGAGAGCTGAACACATTAAAGTTGTTTAGAATGAGCATGTGCACTTAAATTGTGAGGACTTTTAGATTGTTCCACATGCCAGCTGTTCAGCACATACAGTATTGACATCTTATGGCCCGTAGGCCACATCTACCGTAACCTGTTACTGTCTCCATCTGGACTGTAGGAGTTTGATGAAAAAGCAGAAACCAAATATAAGTCATTCTGCATACAAATTAAAAATACATAGCTTATCTATCTATCTATCTATCTATCTATTTATATATCTATATATATATATATATCTATAATAATATCTATATATATATATATCTATAATAATATCTATATATCTATATATATATCTATACAGTATATCTATCTATATATATATATATATATTAAATATATATTAAATATATATTAAATATATACAGGTAACCCCCGACCTACGAACGAGTTCGGGACCTAAGAACCGTTCGCAGCTCGATCCTGTCGTAGGTAGGGGGTGAAAATTGCGTCCCGTTCGTAGGTCGTTATTCCGTTCGTAGGTCGCGGAAATACCGCTAACGGTGCGCCGCGCACACATTTAACAGCATGAGACTGACATACTGGGCCATAAACATGCACAGAACTTTATTTACAAACACTTATCTAAACCATTACACCACACATGCATCCATAAACACACACAGTAACTGTACATCAGTAACTTCACATCAGAACTGCAGGAAATCAGCTGGAAATCACATCAGCAAAATGATGTCAACAATCACACATGAACACTTCTCAAAGTGCAGCTTTTAACATCAGAACAGCAGCAAATCAGGGACTCCCATCAGCAAAATGATGTCAACAATCACACATGAATCCATAAATCCATCAGCAGCATCACATCTATCAGAAACATGTTGCAACCATCATGTTTTTGAAACCAGTGCGTTGATGAGTGTCCATGTGCATGAGAAAGAAGTCCATGAACTCAGAAAAAGCTAGAAGCAGCAGAAAAATGAAACAAAATTGCCTTACTTTGACTGAAGTGTAGGTAGACAGATGTTTTTCTCATGATCAAACCTGCATCTGATGGAACTGCTTAGCCATTGCTCAACAATGAATGTTGGGAGCATTTACTTTTCCACTGTCATGCGCAGTGTCACGCCCATGCCCAACTAACAACAGCCAAGGGGCAATCCCCTCCCCCACCTCGCCGATTGCCGTGTGTGACGCAGTTACGCCGTAGCTCGATTATATACTTGTAATGGGGCTCGTTCGTAGGTCACGTATTTTCTGCCGTACGTCGATGGCATTCTTCTACTTTGGCTCGTTCGTAGGTCCCGTGGTTCGCAGGTCGGTGGAGTCGTAGGTCGGGGGTTCCCTGTATATATATATATATATACATATATATACATATATATATATACATATATATATATATACATATATATATATATACATATATATATATATACATATATATATATATAATATATACATTGACACACACACACATATATATGTATTCAAAATTGTAAAACCACAGTTTGTGCTTTGCAACCTTGCTGCTTGACCCCTTATTACACTGTTGATGCTTGATCAAATCTTTGAGTTTGAGTGGTTAACAGAAGCAGTGGGGGTTATAAGAACAGAGTAGTTATGCAAAGGCCATGTTGAATGAAAGATGTGTGATTAAGCAGCAGGGTCTCAGCATACTATAATGTGTTCTATATTGGCTGGGGAAGAAAGAGACAAAAAAAAAAAAAACATTAATGCACCGACTGCAGCCAGTGAGTTTTTCTCATGGAGTGCCTGTGTTGGCATAAATAGATAGCCAATTTGTAAAATCGTCTGCCTGAACATAAGCATCTTGGGCCACTCTAATTGGTCAATTTCCCGCTTGTATTGAGTGCCTAGATTGATTTATTGCCTTTTTTAAAAGGCCGTGGGGACTCGGAGAACAGCTGTGCCAGCCGTCCGTGCCGGAACTGTTATGAAAACAAGGGGGCTGAGTGCTGCGCGTCGGACAGCAGCCGTGGCAGAAAGCAGCGGGTAGAGTGAAGCAGAGCGGCATGGCATACAGCTGGCAAAGACAGCATCTTATGTCTGGCATCGCTGGAGATGCAAGATTTATTTCAGCAAACACTGCTGAGTGGAAAAGCCCTGCTCTGGTGGCAATCGCTGCCTTTCTCACAAAAACACACAAGCAAGGGAATTTGCCTGATTGCTGTGATTCTTTAATCCTAGCAGGGCCTGTGTGATTGGAGCCAGAGAGAAGGCATTTTTCATGTCATGATATCTCCTTCTCATCCACTTGAGGTGGAGAGGACTCGGAGAGGGCGGGTTTGAGTGTTCTGTCTCTCAGGGTTTGAGTGATGGCTCCCCAACCTGAGCGTATCTCAGCTGCATCCAGCTGTTTGTGAGCAATCAGGGTGATTTACTCTCCCTCTTCATGTATTTGGCTCAAACAGTTCCATCACACGTAAAAAGTACAATATTATATCCATCTTATCTGTGCACATGTGACCTTACTGGCTTTGTTGTTTGTTTTCTGAGCTCCTATCAGAAAGCACTTTGTGGTTTAGAGATGTGCGGACATGCCTGATGCATAAAAGCAGTGCAAACAAAGGGTTTAGAGAAGGGTGTTGCTGTAAGACTCTCAAGTGTAGCATAAAGTGTGAGTAATGACCTCTGTGGGAAGTAACAAAAGTGAGGAGAATGTCTGAATGAGTGTTTAAGTGTCATTTGCTCCACGCAAATAAGGAACTCAACCAAATATTTTGCAAAATGTTTCTTCAAGTGGTTATTTTTATGGTTACTTTTGTGAAATTATTTTATAATATGTTGTTATTATGGGCTTATTTCAAGCACAACTTTATTATTATTACCTGCAGTGCAGCTTGCCATGAAACATTTGAGATAGTTGATTTTATGTTGAAACATCTGGTAAGCAGTAAGCACTTCTAGTCTCTTTATCAACTTGAGACATTTTCCCAAAATACACCTCAAGTCAGGACTTGAGTCCCATGTCCACTTCAATGTGATTTCTGATTGGAACAAGGCACTGCGAGGGGTTGAAGCCAACCCACCTCTGATGCTCCGTTGTGCAGCAAAGTGAGATAGCAACAAAGCCAAAATGGTCAACATGTGGAAAGGTAATTAAATTCAATTAAATTCAAAAATACTTTATTAATTGCAAAGGAATTGTTGTTGATGCTGATGGCTTTGGGCATTTGGGCAACTGGCTTCGGATGCTGATCCGTCCACCCAGACCCAGCAGACCTCTCAGTCTTCTTGGGCAGCAGGACTGCCTGAATGCCGGGCAGAACTCCTCCCCAAGCGATGGCCATTTCTCCCAGCAGCTGCCGAGCCCCTCGTCGCTGCAGACTTTACTGCAGGTGCCAGGGGAGGATTGCGGTCCTCCCGCTGTCACGATACACATTCCCTGCCACCTCCAAGATCTCGGTGGTCATGCATTCGAGCACCGCCTCCAGGTAGATGGTAATGCATCCACGGCACCTCCTTTTCAACTCATTTGGGATTTGGGG
>JBBPBX010018569.1:4310-20900 GCA_038048925.1 Garcialebias charrua | reverse complement strand
TCCTGGAGCTGGTGGGAAACTCGGCTCGTGACAACGGGAGGACCAGGATCATCCACCAGCACTTCCAGCTGTCTGTCCGTGGTGAAGATCTCGACACACAATGGAGTGACCATCCCTCAGGGAAGAATTCTGCCCGACATTTGGGCAGTCTTGCTGCCCAAGAGGACCGAGAGGCCCGTCTGATCTGACAGCAAGCTGGATCGGGGGGGACAGATCGGTATCTGGGGCCAGATTCTTCAGATTCACTGCAGGAGATCCACAGTTATCAGCATCTATAACAACTCTTGAACCAGGAAGACGAGCAACGACAACACTTAATTTCCCTTAGGGATTAATAAAGTATTTTTGAATTGACTTGAAGTGAATCAGCTTTATTTGTAATTTAATGTTAATTCCCACATTCTTTCTTCCCACCTGCCATCATTTCTGAAACATTCACTAAGTTGTTGTTTTTTTAACCAGACATCACTCACCAGTTGTACCTTTTCAAACTTTTGGGCTTGCTTGCCCACCCAACCCCTATCCTTCCTTTTCTTCGAGCAGTCTCACTGCACCCCAACATCAGTCCCCCTGCCGGCCAGTCAGCCAGTGCGGGCGTATTCAGTCTGTCAACACTTCCACAGCTCTCAGAGTGCTTGAATAGAAACAAGAGGAACCACACAGAAGTGCAAGAACAGCTGTCAGAAACAGGATTTAAACAAACTAAAAGGCTTAATACCCTGATGCATGCTCAATAATCCAGGTAGAAAAATCTAAAAAAAGCTAAGTCTGGTCCTCTGGACATTCAAAATAAAAATAAAAAGTAGAAACGTTTCGTCTTTGGCCGAAAGACTTCTTCAGTCTAAGATGCTGTATTCAGCTCAGTATTATAAATAGCACCACCAGTTTGCTGATGACAGCCGAAACCAGCTGCTCACATGATCAAGGAGGACCATCAGCCTAACAATGGATCGCTTGGGGAGGAGTTCTGCCCCAAATCCCAATAGGTTGGAATGTGTTAGTCTTGGCAACGCCACGTCCCAGACAGTCTGTGTCTCCTGTGGTGTCCCTCAGGGGTCAGTTCTGGGGCCCCTGCTGTTTTCCCTTTACATGCTGCCTTTAGGTCAAATTATTAATCAGTTCAACATTTCTTTTCACTGTTATGCCGACGATACACAGCTTTACATCAGGACTGGAGCATCCTCATCTTCCACCTTGTCATCTCCATCTTCACTCACTGCCCTCTCTGCCTGCCTGGAGGCAATTAGGGCATGGATGAATCAGAACTTTCTTCAAGACTGAGGCCATACTGATTGGCACCCCTCACCAGGTACAAACATCTCCTACACTTTCCTTTTCTGGACAAGACATCCCCCTCTCCACCTCTGTTACTAATCTTGGAATAAAAATGGACTCCAATCTTACATTTGAGAATCACATTAAGCTTCTGTTTAAAACTTGCTTCTTCCATCTTCGAAACATCTCCAGACTTCGCCCATCCCTAACTTTTTCCGATGCTGAGAAGCTCGTCCATGCTTTTGTCTCCTCCAGGCTCGACTACTGCAACTCCCTGTTTATTGGAATCCCTGGCAAAAACCTTCAGAAACTTCAATATATTCAAAACAGTGCAGCAAGGATCTTGTTGAGAGTTCGTAAATTTGAACATATTACGCCCATTCTCCATAACCTTCATTGGCTTCCTGTCGCCTACAGAATTCAGTACAAAACTGCTCTCATTACACATCAATGCTTACACGGAACTTCACCAGATTATCTGAAGGATATTCTTATTCCATACTCATCCACCCGTTCGCTGCGGTCACAGAACAGTAATCTCCTTCACATTCCGAGAACCAAATTAAGGACCATGGGAGACCGGGCTTTCAGTGTGGCTGCCCCCCGCCTGTGGAACTCTCTTCCTGACTGTCTGAGAGCCCCACAGTCTGTGGTTGACTTTAAGAGCGGCTTGAAGACCTTTCTTTTCAACCGAGCATACTCTACCTCCTCATGATTCTACTTTTGATCTTAGTTGATATTGTTATTGATTTTACTTGTTTTATTACTTGTTTTATTGACATTTAATTCTGTTGCACCTTGTAGCACTTTGAGATTTTCATTAATGAAAAGTGCGTTATAAATTGAATTCATTATTATTATTATTATTATCGTTAAGGCTTAATGTAACTGAATCACTTGATTCTTTCACTGCCTGATTTTATTTTATTAGATAGTTTCACAACAAATGTGTGACCTGTAAACATTTTCCAATAACTAAGAGGATATTCAGCCTAACAGGTAAATGTGGCTTCACAAACATTTAAATGTGGCCTCCAATACAGGTGTTGTTTTTTATTACAGGAGAAAAATCATATTCATGAAAAGCCTAAATTGAACTAAAGGTCTAGGATTCCTTGAAAGAGTATTTGCTGCATTTTATGCCAGACTTTGAAACTAAAAACCTCTTATACTGAGAAGGAATTAAGTCATTTTGGTCCAGCCTTCTTAAAGACGTTATGTATGATCTAGTGTTGAGAAATATCACAAGAAGTGAGAGTTCAATGACTGTGTCAAAGGTGACTGCTGAACTACTACAATACAAAAATTAGCTCAGCATTTTAAGATTGGCTGAGATATAGCCATTTTTAGTTTCAAATAGCCTTGTTGGCTATTCAGAATTGGGTTGACCCCAAATGTTAATGAGGAATAGATGTACATTCAATGATTACTTTCTGAGAGCTTCTCTAAATTATATCTAGTGGTTCATGAGACATTTGTTAACAAACAGTGCTGGTGGCCAAAATTAATACCTAGCTTAAAAGCAAACTTTTACGCAATGCGTAGTGCTTGCAGTATGTGTTGGGGTGATGCTCAGCTACTACCACACCAAAGTTTAGCATCTTGTTTGTTAAACTGGTTGAGTTATAGTTACTTTTGTGTTTCATAAGGCTATTGTAGTAGACATTTTGGATTGGGTTGACAACGAGTGCTACCGGTAATCACTTGTACGTTTAATAATTATTTTCCGAGAGTTTCATTAAAGTCCATTCAGTGGTTCATAAGATGTTTTTATAACAGACAGAAATATGAACACACGCACAAACAAAGACACGTACAAAAGCATTAATGCCACTTTGCTTTCAGGTGATAAAGGGGCAGATATTGTCCCGTTTGTGTTTGTTGACAAGGCAAATGTTGTTTATTCACTTGTTCAGTTACATAAGTTAAAGTACCAGACACAAAGTGAGTGAAGATCATTTGAGTGATTAGAGAATTAAAACAGTTATTTTCAATTGACCGCCCTGAGTTTAATTTGGTTCCTGCTGCGCTCATCTTCTGCTGTGAGGAAGAAAACACACCAAAAGAAACATCATTTACCGTTTTGTTGTTTGTTTGTTTTATTGTGCGTGTGTGTCCTTATCGTCTGACTTGGCGGGGATGTAGGACTTTTTATCCAATGGTGGTCCCAATTTTCTATAACTTCAAAATATAATCAGTAACATCTAACATCAGTGCTTTTCAATTTTTGCATCATGATGTAAAGTTAATTTTATTAAATTCAGCAGTTTATTTTTTATTTTTTTGCACAGTCACAACTTTTATGTTTGCTGGTGAAGATTCTCAGTCATCCAGGACATGATAAAATCAAAAAAGGCTTTCAATACAAGATCAACTGGACTTTATTTGTTGCAGAAAACGTTTCGACTTCTGTCCAAAACTTTTATGTTACTCAAGTCAAAGGTATTTATTCAGGGCTAAAGAGACATGATACATTTCATACTGTATTCAAAGTTAGGAAAGTTCATGATGAAATTTCGCTGTATGATTGTCTGTCGTCCAACAAATTGCGTTGTATTTTATTACATGGTAGATGGAAGGAGCCCGTCTGATCAGTCCCAGTCCCAGTCACGGCATAGGAACCTTTAGAGACTGCTCCCAGAGTTTTTAAGAACCCTCATCATACTCAATACCTGCAGTAAAAAGAAACCGCCCCACCTTATCTGAAAAAATTGAGACAGTATCTTCACTCTGTTAGTGACTGATGGAGTAGTTTTTAATAACAGTGATGATGAAGTTTTTTATGTTCAGTTTTATGACTTCTCCTGTTGTATGTAAAGACCTCATAGAAAGTAACTCCCAGCTGTACTCAAGTACTGATATCTAACAAGGACGATCATGTCGTTGGTTTTAATTTTCTTTACTCCTGTTACAAAACACACACAGACACAAACAAATTTAGATTTTTTTATTTATTTCAAGGGGTTGACGGCACTCCCAGTCACTGCTCTCCCCATCCTGAGGGATGTGCTGAATAGAATTAAACAGGATCTGATAATGACTTATTAAAATCTGTGGTTGAATAAATGAAGGGTGTTGTGTAGCTATTAGAGGATGGGAGCTATTACATTTTGATTTGTGAAGTGGGGTGTGGACGTGCTAATCCACTGCCAGTTGGGGATGCTGGAGGGAGGAATCAAGCCACGCATATAATATGAGAACATTAGGCTGATGTACACAGACGGGTGCTTCCGAGCAAGAGAAATAGGGATGATCGATGAACTCCAGGAGGAAAGAACGATGTTTATAGAATTACTTAATACGCCCCACGATCCTGACGTGCTTTAGAGATATGGTTGTGTCCGAACAGTTTTTGTTACCTCACGGTTTTTGAAATAATTCTGGCCCCGTTTCTAAAATATTCTACGTAAAGGGTTGAAATGCTGTATCTATTCACTGACAGACGTGTCATGAAGTGGCTGAAGCAGGCCAATGAGGATGAAGGATTTTTTTTTTCTCAGCGTTTGCCAGACTCCGTTTGAGACTGATAAATCACCTTGCATCAGCCTCTCTCCCGTGTTTTCTTTTCAAATGTAGAATCCATGGATTTTTCCTTCATTTCATTGACCTGTGCATAATGGTGCTCTCGCTCCTTTACCGGTGAGAAGGAGCGCAGCGTCGCAGACGTGCTTGTCCAGGCAAAGACAGGCGGCCTGGGCTTTGTGTTGCTTATTGTTCAGCCTGGAGAAATTAATGTGCTGTGAAATTAGCATTTTATCTGACTGCAGATACAGTAATGGAGGCAATTAGAGTGCAGAGAAGAAGTGGTGCTCGGGGTAGAGGAGAGGTAAGGGACAATCCCGGCACCGTGGGAGCCCAGTGCAGTCACACAGCCAGCCTCGCTGATAACACAATCACCTCTGTCTGGGAAGCAGCATCAGAAAAACTGTTGCCTGATGAAAAACACATTTTCTTTAAGAATCAACTTTGATTCTATGGAACACCAAAATGCTCCAAATTAAATAAATAAATAAAGCATTAAGGCATAAGGAGCTTAAGCTCATTATTATGAAACATTTAAATTTGTATTCTTTTATTTCATAATTGCGTTTTTCATAACAGCTTATTTATTTCATAATGCCACTTTTCAGCAGAAGGACTTCAGCTGTCAATCAAAGTCCAGGGGCCTCATGTATCAACCGTGCGTGCGCACAAAAACATTGCGCACGTCACTTTCCACGCAAAACCCCGTATGTATCAAAACTGAACTGAACGTGAATATATGCGCATCCAGGTACATATCCACGCAAGCTCCCGAGCAGGCGTACGCACGTTTCTGTGGTTCTTGTTCCTTTGGCGACACTTACAGGTGTTTCAGAGAAACTGAAGCCCCACAGTCTGTGGTTGACTTTAAGAGCGGCTTGAAGACCTTTCTTTTCAACCGAGCATACTTTACTCCTCATGATTCTACTTTTGATCTTAGCTGATACTGTTGTTGATTTTAATTGTTTTATTATTTGTCTTATTGACATTCAAATATGTTGCACCTTGTAGCACTTTGAGATTTCCATTAATGAAAAGTGCGTTATAAATTGAATTCATTATTATTATTATTATTATTATTATTATTATTATTATTATTAACTGTTCATGATGTGAAAATGATTAATATTCCCTCCAAACACACGATTAACAAGTATTACATCCACATGACGCAGTGACATAAAGGACGCGCAAAGTTGTGCCAAAAATAAATTTAACAGGAACGGATTCATTCAGCCTTACTGGAGAATAAATAGTGTAACACGCAGAGCATTTATTTAGAAACAGATATAATTTTCTGATCTAGGATATGGCTTATCAGCCGTTTTCAGAAATAATCATTTTTCAGTTTGGCACTGCTGCTGCGCTCTGGGGAGCCGTGCATCACGCGTGCATACAGAAGCAGCGGTCAAACTGTTCCACAGAGGGAGCTGCAGGTCGATCGGGACTGTGCAGTCCAGTCCACACAAAGCCGGATCATGTCCAATGGAATGTCTCATCCATATGATTCCAAAGGCTGAGTGGTCGCGCTTGGAGCGCGCCGCGCGCACCCTCACCGGTGTCGACACGGCAGCTGGAGGTGTTTCATTATCTGCGTTTATTGTAGATTTCTCCAAAATGACACGTGAAAGTACACCTTATATAACTTGTAGGAGAGCAAAAGCTTCACAGACAGACTGCGCACAGGGCTGCGGACTGATGTCATGAAATGTCTCCACCAAGACGCACAGACTCGTTTCTTCACATCATCTACATAAACAAAGATCTATGTTTTAGCAAACATCCAAGTAAGTTCCTCTGTGTTTACAGTAATAATGGTAATAAACTCGTGCGCAAAGTTAATATTTCCACACAGAATGAATGAATGAGCCGGTTCGCGCACCACAGCAGGGTGCGCGCGCACACAAATACCGACAATCACTCGTTCTTTGCATGATGAACACATTTTATTACTATTCTTACTTAGGATGTTTGTCCTCACTCATATTATATTATATTCATTATTTTCCCGAATCTAGAAATCATTTCTGATCGCGCAGGGATCAAACAAACATGTCCTTCACACATGCAGGAAGTAATTTGCATCTGTTTAACATATGTAAATGTAGGCGTGTCAGGGGAGGTGTCTCACGTGCGCTCAGTTCCACGTCAATTGTGATGTACAAAAGGAATGTGCGTGGATTCAGGTGTACGCTCAGTTTGATAAATCCGGATCCTTTTGTGCGTGCACACATTTCTGGGTTTGACCGTACGTCACTTTTCAGTGAGGAATCCACGCAAGTCTTTGATACATGAGGCCCCAGGTCTCTCTTGTAAATGAGTCCTCGAGGCTCAGTGGGATTAACCTGCCTAAAAAAAGGTTGAATGAATGTCAGTGGGTTGGACCTTCCCGCCCACTGGCTGATTCTTCTCATCCATTAGTTTGCCTGCTCTCTGCAAAGGTACGGCTAGCATCATGCTATTAATGATTTATATTAATATACTGTACCTGTATAATAATAACAATGATATATATATGAAGCTTTTTTTGACCATTAAAGTTCATTTATTAAGGTAAAAGTAATGGAGACACACTTTGCTATAATTTAGAGCAAACAAGTAACATGTGAATCTTGTTAAATTAGAAGAACTAAAACGGAGAGTCCTACCGTGCATGCTCATGTGCATGTTCTCGTGGTGCTGATCGATTTTTGGCAGTACGTCACTTTTTGTGACGACATCTGTATCTTCTCAGAATGTAATCTTCTCAGTTTTATCTGCTAAAGTTACCTGAGCTTAATGAAGTTCATGCAACTCTACCATCCTTCACTAGCAATTCGCTGCTAGCTGCTATGCTAGCTGTACCAGTGCGCAGGTATTCAGGAAAACTGAAAGTTATGCACCATAACTCATGTTCCCTGAAGAAGGGAACGAGGTGCAACACAATTGCTATGGGAATCAGCGCCTCCGCACGGTGACCTAAAGTAATACATTCACGCCTTTACGGCTACAGCGTCAGCGTTGCGCCAGAGGCCCCGCCCTCTGGACATTTAAGCGGCTGACGCCTGTCCATCTTTCTCTAATAAATGCACTTCACCGAGCATTCAGCATTGAAAGGGCCATATGTGTTGCACCTCGTTCCCTTCTTCAGGGAACATGAGTTATGGTGCATAACTTTCAGTTCCCTTTCATTCGGTCTCTCGGTGCAACACAATTGCTATGGGAACGTAATTCATTCACGCCCTTGAAATGCTCAACAAAATGCATGTGAGAACATCTGCCTCAATACGGCAGGGATTTCCCAGCCGCTCTCCACAAGGTAAGTAGAGAGCACAGCCTGAGAAGAAAAGTGCCACATGTAGAAACATCGTCCTGATGTTACTGGACACATAGATGAAAACACCAGTTAGAGACAGCATAAGCGTCTTCTGCTAGTGTGATTACTCCACATCTCCTTTTTTCCTGGAAAACATGAGAAGCAGGAGGAAAAGACCAAGGGACCTATTACGCCACTGGCAATCAGATGGCAATGTGGAGGTAAAAAACCCAGTTCAAGCACAGGGTAATCTTCCAGGTCCCCAGGGAAAAAAATTATGTACAAGGGGCACGCACGAGTCCCTCATCTGCTTCTTGAACAGACAACTACTAGGACTGTCAAAGAGGCCTATCCTGATGTTGGAGAACTGTCAGAGGAGAGGGGAACCCTTCCACTGAAGCAACTCCCAAGTAAACATAAACACCAAGGGTGTCCCTTGTGTATGTTGTTGTTGTTGTTGTTGTTGTTGTTGTTGTTGTTGTTGTTGTTGTTGTTGTTGTTGTTGTTGGAGCAAAGACGATCAGGCCTTAAACCCTCAGCCAGTTCCCTTCAGTGGCCAGGCTGAAGGTTGCCACAACTCCGGACGTGGGTGTAGAAGCAGCCCACGTGCCTGAGTCAGCAGGTCTCTGTAAGAAGGCAACTGCCATGGTATCCCTGAACTTTGAAAAGTAGAGGTCACATTGTGAACTGGCTCCGCATGGGAACAAGTCCACCGATGTTCTTCTAACCCGTGACCAGACCTGATCCACGAGTCATGGGTTCAGTCTTCATTCTGATTACAAAAGAGGCCCTCTTGAGAGGGCATTCGCTCCGTAACTCAGTTCACTCTGAACATGAGTCGCCCTGAGCGACAATAATCCATGTGAGCATCCTCTGTGTCAGGCTGAGGAGGGCTTGGGATCTCGTCCCCCCCCCCCCTTCCCAGACAATGAAGCACACAGTGGTTTTGTTATCTGATTACACCAGGACGTGCTGTCCTACAATCAGACCTTTATCAAGGAAGTATCTTGCTGACAGGAATACGGCCAACAACTCCAGGACGTTGATGTACAATCTACTTCCTGATCATTCCAGAGGTATCGGGTATTCTGATTTCTGCAGACTGCCTCCTCATCCTGTTTTCAAGGTGTCCGTTGTGATGATCACACGGGATGACACCTTACCTTACGGGACCCCTTCCGTGAACACGGACAGGTCCCCCCAAGGTTCCGGGGCCCTCAGGCACTTTGAGATGATTCTAAAAAAAAATTCTGCTCACCCAGACGGGGACAGGTTGTTTTTATTGGTTTAGCCATGCATGCCGGACCCGTATCTTCAACAATGCGTGTGGCACACAGGGTATGGCTTCCGCCAAGAGGCCTAAAAAGGCGTTGGCACGCTTACAGGGGAATCCGTTGATTCAGTTTAAACTTTTGCCAGACAACGGCGAATCGAGGAAGCACGTTCCTCTGAGAGCCATGCCTTATATCGGATGGTGTAGACCTGCACTCCCAGAAATACGGTAATCCGTGATGGGGTCAGGTCACTCCTTTTGTGGGTTTATGAAAAATCTGAGAGACTCCAGGTGAGAGATCACCCAGGAGTGTGACTGGGCCTGCTCCTGGCCAAAAACCAGGAGGTAATCCAGGTAGTTCATAATCCTGACTCCTTGATTCCTAAGAGGGGTCAGGGTTGCATCCAGACATTTAGTAAATGTATGAGGAGCAGTCTTCAAACCGAAGGGTAAGACTTTGTATTTATAAGCTTTCCCTTTGAAGGCAAAACCGGAAGAATTTCCTGTGCCTCCTCCAGACACCCACATGGAAGCAGGCGTCTCTCAAATCCATTGTACATGCGTAGTCTCCAGGCCTCACGGACTGGGGGACCTGTCGCAGTGTCAACATTTTGAAATGGAAAAATTCTTGTTTTCTTGCCCAGAGTCCTGAGATCCAGGGCCGGTCTCAGGTATTCATCTCTTTTTGGGCACCAGAAAGAACTTGAGCCCGCAACGCATGCCCTAGGAGGGATGTCTAGCGGCTGCTTGCTTCATTTGAGTGCGGAAGGAGTGACCTTCGACCCCTCCCGCGTACTCTGGAGCAGGCTGGTCTGTCCAGCAGAAGACATTGCGAGATCTGACCGTCTCAGGCAAAACTTGTGTGTCCCACTGCGGTTCGTAGGTTGACCTAGTAGGTTGTGTTTCACCAAGTGGTGAGTTAAGAACCAGGGCAGTCTGTGCTCTAGAACTTTCATTCTTGTATATGCATGAATCAGTGTTTGTTTTTCATTACACATACGGTAGACGAGTTATTGTTTAGTGCGTACACACATACCACCAGCTCCTTGTAGCATTTTACAAGTGAAGTCTGGGCTCAAAAGGTCAGGTTCCCTTACTGCGTGAGCGGGCAAACCTGAGGCCCTGTTCCCATTTTGGGACCAGGACACATTCAGTAGTTTGAGATTTTATTGTCGTGTGTAGATGACAATAACAGTAGACGAGTTATTGTTTAGGGCGCACACACGTACCACCAGCTCCTTTTAGCATTTTACAAGTGAAGTCTGGGCTCAAAAGGCCAGGTTCCCGTACTGCGTGAGCGGGCAAACCTGGGGCCCTGTTCCCATTTTGGGACCAGGACACATTCAGTAGTCTGAGATTGTATTGTCGTGTGTGGACGGCAATTTCTCTTTATTACACAAGGGTCTGAGTGTTCTTGTGTGTTTAAACGTTCCGAACCAGCTAGTCTGTGTTCCTTAAGAACACAGAAACTGGTGGTAGAAATTCGGCATTTTCTCTCCTTCTGTGAGTGAGAGCGCCTGTAATGGTGCAGGGGCATCTCCTTTCCTCTTCTTTTGCCGGTGGCCCCTTGCAGCTCCTGTAGTTTTCTGCCTGGTGGGCTTGCGATACTGAGGCCACTTGTCCTTGTCCATCCCGCCAGGGCCCCTCGGGCCCTGAGATGGTTTAACGTCAGAGAGTCATCCATAGCCTCATGGGTGGATAAGCTCTCAGCGTCATCGATGTTGCAAGAAAAAACTACCAGGTAGCGCAGCTGAACAGGTAGCTGAAAATCCTCCTCCTGGACTATGCTGGACAGAGAGTCTCCTTGTTAGCCGGAGCTAAACATGGAGGAACTTGTGAGCCCGCTAGCGGTGCTAAGACGGGCCCTCGAGCAATGTAGCATCTGTAAAAAACACTTAGTTATGCAATGAATTCTACCGTCGATTCGCAGGATAGCGGAAAAGGCAAAATATGAGAAGGTTAGCTAGCAAGCTAGTCCAAGCATTTTCACATACCTCACGATGGAGTCCTTCGTTGTCCGCTCGTAGCCGCGCTAATCGTGTTAGCAACGCCGTCTTCCGCCGCGTGTTGTCGTGGGTGCCCCTGGTTAGCCATGCTAACCGTAGGAGCTAGCCAGATAATGGCGGAGTTATTCTGTTTCCATTCTCCTTTCTCCGGGGTCATCCGCGAGAAAAGCTTTGAGTGTCCTTGCGTGTAGCATCCCAGAGCAGAGCGGACAGGCCTCGTGCGTGTCCGTTGCTGAACAAAGGGGGTATTCAGATCCGCTGAAGCAGGTTCGGGAGCCGGAGCTCACAGCCTGCCAGAGCTCCTTGTCCGAGGACGTCCTTGCGCCGAGTTGCTCAGGGCTGCTGGCCTGTTAGCTTCGTTAGCTTAGCAGGTAGCATGCCTCACGGTTAGCGTTCGCTAACCGAGCAGAAGAAAAGCAGAAGAGAAAAAAAGGCATGGGAGCTGGGGCTCGTTTGCCTGCTGGTCTTCTTTTGAGTTTTGGGTTTTCGCATTACCTTCTCGGGAGCTGTGGCTGAGAAGAGTTTAGCCCGTTAGTAGTGCTAACGTCATCCGGAGACGTCTCCTTCCTCGTGTCGCTTTCGCCGGCTAGCCTGCTAGTTGTTAGCAGGGTAGCGGTGTCGCGCAGTCAGCGCCCTCGAGCGAAGCGTTCTGTGGAGAGAGGAGAAGAAAACTTCGGGGTGAAGAAAAATGTGCTGGGCCAGCCTTTGCCAGCCTAGCAGTCCGCAGTAGAATATTCTTTGTATGCTCTGTGTAGGGAGCGAGCTCACCTCTGGTCGAGCGATGGAGATACAGAAAAGATCCGAGAAGAGTGTTTCAGGTATTTGCGAGGTGAAGGGTAAAAAGAGAAAGATGGACGGGCGTCAGCCGCTTAAATGTCCAGAGGGCGGGGCCTCTGGCGCGACGCTGTAGCCGTAAAGGCGTTAGTGTATTACTTCAGGTCACCGCGCGGAGGCGCTGATTCCCATAGCAATTGTGTTGCACCGAGAGACCGAATGAAAGGGAACTAATGGATGCAGTGTTGCCAGGTGAGAAATGTAGGGTTATCGTACTAGAGACATAAAATTATTGTATTTTGAGGGAAATTATCGTACACATGTAATAACCAAAATAACAAGTATGCACTATAGTCACTCTATTGTTGCATAACAGGCACTCACAGCTTTGTAGCGTCAGTACGTCAGTACGGGTGGGAACTAATGAGCCCCCCACGTCTTCTTGTTTTGTTTTATGGCAGTTGGCAGACCAACTGTAAGGTGCATTACCGCCACCTACTGAGCTGGAGTGTGGAGTTAAACAGAAGGGGAAAAAACTATTTCTGTAAAATTAATTTAATAACAACTAAATTCTCTCTATTAATCTAAAAAAGCTAAGTCTGGTCCTCTGGACATTCACCAGACTTAGCTTTTTTTAGATTTTTCCAACTGGATTATTGAGCATGCATCAGGGTATTCTTTCTATTAAGTTTGTATTTTTCAAGAAAATAATAATTTGATCTTTAACTTTACTGATATCACAACTAAAAGCATCCCCAATTGTAAATGTAATATTCATTTGATCTATTTCTTTTTGGAAATGCATTATTTCGGTTTCATACCCTGGACATTCCATAAAGACATGTTGAACCATTTCAGGGAGATTGCTGGTGCACATGTCACATAGTCCTGTTGCATGTTTTCCAATTATTTTAAGAGATTAATTAAGGCCTGTGTGTCCTATTCTAATGTGAGGAATTATTGATTCTAAGTTCCTGCTTCCAGCCCATCGTGCATTCTGGATACTGATGCCTTCAGGGTTCCCAAAAAAACTCAGACAGACAGTTGCAACAGGCTGATGGCAACCGATTACAACCACACATTCACGGAATGGTCAAATTATCGTATTTTTGGCAGTTTGGGGGGGAATATTTATCGTATATCGTACAGAGGGCAAAATTGTTGTGCAAATACGATAATTATTGTACACCTGGCAACACTGAATGAATGTGAAGGATCAGCCAGTGGGCGGGAATGTCCAACCAACTGATGATGATTGACAGTTGAAGTCATTCTGCTGAAAAGTGGCATTATGAAACAAATAAGTTATCGTGAAAAACACAATTATGAAATAAAAGAATAGTAGCCAACTGAGAACCTACACAAGTCACGAAAAGAATGTAGCGTTTATATTAGCAGGAAAATTATTGCATTATCCTTCTGACACTGAGAAGCTGGTGTACATTTTATTTTTCTTAGTTGGATTTCCACTTTTGACTGAACTAATAGATAAAAAAAATTTGAAGTAGTATGAGAAGGAGGCAATGAAATCAATGTGCGTTTTGAGCTTAGATAATTTCTCATCAGTTATTTTCAGACATGACATTGTGTGTTTACAGCTGCAGGGCAGAATTGTCAACTCTCTTTATCACGTCTCCAGATTGAAATTGATCCCTGTGATTGTGAGCTACGGGCAAGTAGATGGGTTTTATCAGATGGAGAGGGGCTGCCAGCTCGCTGTGCTGTTACCTGAAGCCTCATAGATTATTTATTCTTCAAAAGATTCTCTGATGTGTGGCTGGAGGGGAGGGGCTTACTTATATAGCTTCATTTAATTTGGACGACTTAAATAGAATGATATTATATAAACCTGTTCCAAGACTGCTGATGTCTCAAGTCTCCTGCAAGTTCATGCACATTTGCTACACTCACATTGTCCCAGTGCTTCCCTGTGTTACAATGTACTCATGGAGCTGCTCCAAACATCAGAGTCAAATATTGACACAGCTTACAGTAACAAGAGGATGAGTTTTTATCAAAGTTTGCTGCATTGTGAACAGATGATGTGTCGTCTTCTGCACACATGACTTTCTGAGCAGTTTGTTTGCCAAGCAAGAGCTCAGCAAACTCCTACCTGTTTCACACATTTTTCATCATGACATAAAGATAAAGTGGAGTGTCTGAGCAACAGTTCAGGTTTTGTGAAGTGGGGTTTTGTGGAACAGTTATGACCAGCTTATGCTTCTTAGATGTCTCTTTGTCTCTTATAAGTTTGGAGAAAAATTATGTTAATTCTGACCAGATTGATGAACTAACAACTTGTCGAAGTGGGACGACGCTCAAAGTGGATAACTGTGGATAAAACAACTTCAGTATCAAATATCTCATCACTCTGTTTTATAAACCCTTTATATAATTGATAATTAAGCATTATCTAATGATTTACTTTGAACTTATAGATGTTTGTAAGTGTAAGCAGCAGCAGCAGAGTACCATCTGCTGCACCACTGACACATTTCTGGCAGAAAAATCATAACATTTTATATGAAACATTGTAAAACTGATGAAAATGTAAAGTTTTATAAAACAGTGTTTGCACGAACCATTTTGAGATTTTTGATATTGGAGTTATTCTAACATTGCAGCTTTCCACCTTGATCTTTAGCTGTAAGTGGCTGTCTGGTCAAAGTAAAATTTTTTTTTTTTTTTTACTTTTGTCATTCAAAGATATATCTACAGCAGGTAAGATATTATTGTTCATAACCCCACATCAAAAAATCTAAACTGTCTTTTACCTGAATTTTCATAACATATTTTAGCAAATATGGGGCAGCTTTGGCTAAGTGGTTAGAGCAGTCGTCCTCCAATGGGAGAGTTGGGGGTTCAATTCCAGTAGCAGTCACATGCTGAAGTGTCCCTGAGCAAGACAATGGTGACTGATGTGTGTCCCATCAGTGTATGAATGTGATAAAGCACTAATTATTATTTGTATAAATCTAGTAAAGTGCTGTATCTTCTTCTTCTTCTTTCGGCTTTTGCCTTTTCAGGGGTCGCCACAGCGAGTCATCCTCCTCCACCTCACTCTGTCCTCTGCATCCTCTGTCCTCACTCCAACTACCTTCATGTCCTCTCTAACTGCATCCATATATCTCCTCTTTGGTCTTCCTCTTTGTCTTTTTCCTGGCAGCTGCATTTCTAACATCCTTCTACCAATATACCCACTGTCCCTCCTCTGGACATGTCCAAACCATCTCAGTCTGGCCTCCCTAACTTTATCTCCCAGTTGTTCAACATGTGCTGTACCTCTGATGATCTCATTCCTGATCTTATCCATCCTTGTCACTCCTAAGGAGAACCTCAGCATCTTCATTTCTGCTACTTCCAGTTCTTTCTCCTGTCTTTTTGTCAATGCCACTGTCTCCAGACCATACAATGGTTTAGAGACAGATCCTACTGTGTACAGTAAAGTGCTGTATGAATGGGTAAATGAGGCACAGATTGTAGTGTAAAGTGCTTTGAGTATCTTGATAAAGGTGCTATATAAGTACAGTCCATTTACCAAGGACAGTCCATTCCTCAATGTACAGTTAGGACTGTTCAATTTAAATATGACCTGTGTTTTATTATATATACTGTATATTTATGATAAATTTGTCCTTTTTTTCACACATTTCTTTTCTCATTTGGCTCTTTTGAAAGATATTTTGTGTAATTAGCTAATTTTCCTCAAACTTTTCGGTTGAGGCAGGTGTAATGTGATTTTTTTTCTTTTCCTTTTAATAATTTGTGGGACTAAAACCACCCACCCACTCCCATTTTCAGCCCTTTCTCCCTTGCTTTTCTGAGTAAAGACAGCATGACTTCTGCAGTCTGAGGATCACGCCCAATAAGAACATTATCCCAAAGGGTGCACTGGGCTGGCAAGAGTCAGAGATAATACCCCTTCCTCTTAAACTCTACCCCTCCTGCTCCGAAAGTAGAGGCAGAGACAGGGAGACCTTCCCAAATGATATCCCACTGCAGCCATGAAACCAATTGTTCTCCTGCCACCTTATGCTTTAGGGAGGGAAGCCAAAGGATGTCTGGGGTGTCTGCATAATATCCTTATTCTCAAACATGAGGGTGTAGTCGTTGTGTCCATTAGTGTCAACGCACCAATGCTAAATGTGCCCGAGCTGTCTTTTCTTTTTAGCTGCAGTGCTCCTCTGTCTGTGCAGACAGCAATAGTTGGTCCACAGGGTATTATCCATACTGATTGGGAGGCTGGGCTGCCTCTGAGGAGCAGGAGATAGATGAGGACAAGCTGTAGTGGTGAGCTATGTGTATGATTAGGGAGGAGGCTCTGATACCTGTCACTGGCAGCATGTTTATGTGCTAAATGATGCTAATCGAATGGATGGATGCTAGCAGTGCACAAATGAAGTGGTCATTTTCAGTGTACAGTACAGTATGGGGTTCAATAATAG
>JBBPBX010018568.1:34184-45446 GCA_038048925.1 Garcialebias charrua | reverse complement strand
GGAGCAAGTTGAATCTCGCTGTCTCCCTCCTTCATGCTAGCAGGCTCCATTCAGAGCTGTACGGTGGCCTACATGGCCAAAATTCTACGGAGGCCGAACGGACACGTAGTGCAATATGCAGTACGCTCAGGAGTAGGAGCGGGAAAAATATAACATTAAACACGTTTTAAAATCGATTTTGGGGCTTTTAGAATCGATTCTGAATCGCCAGGACTAAGAATCTAGATTATTTAAAAAAAAATATTTTTTTTTTTTGCTGCATCCCTACTAGCTACTGCAGCTGAGTGAATGTAAATGAATGTACATTAATGAATGTAAAAGCATGGATCTGACATGGATCCGGCACCAAACCAAAGTCCAGACCTTAAAGGGCGAGGCAAAGCTCCGCGCTGGACCGAGCGCCGCTCCACGCGTGTGTGCTGCGCGTGGGGGGTTCACAGCAGAGCACAGCGTGAAGCAGCGTGTGGCTCCAACGTTTTCGCTCCAAATACTTGATGTCATTTGAGCAGAAGCAGGGCGGAGCGTTTAGCTACGGGGACAAATTGAGGTCGCTGATTGGTCATTTGCTGACAGCCTACTGATTTGATTGACAGGTCGGGTCTGAGAACAAGTTCATTCATTCCTCCTCATCGGAGGAGGAAGTGAATGGTGACCGCTTCAAGCGATCACTTGACTTTTGGCAAAAAAACAAAAGAAAAGTCCAGATCAGCGATGAAGAAGAGGAATTTAATTCATTTGTGTGTCACACAAAACAGTCCGCCACCAAGGTTGAATTGAAGATCTATCTGTTAGAGCTCAAAGTATGTGTTGAGGATGACTCTCAGCTACGACTACACCAAATATTATCTCAATACTTGTGACATTGACTTATAGCCCTTCTTCTTTTTGGTGAGGTTGATTAGCTGTGGTAGCCATCTTGGTTCAGGTGGACTCGAAACATTAATCACTTGTACAGATGCAGTTTGTGGTTACTTTCTGAAAGTTTTATTCCAATGTGTTCACTGATTTGTGAAATATTTTGCTCGGAGACCAACAAGAACATTTACATGCACAGACCACTGCATGACTGCAGACTTATAAAAAGCTAAAAGCATGTGATGTAATAGTGCTTTTGCAGCACAGTCAGAGGAAAATAACCTCTCTCCTCCAGCCTGGCTCTCTTTCTGAGCCTGGACACATGTGGCTGTGGCCTGTCAGGGTTCACTGACACTCACACACACCTCTGCACACACCAGCAGCGCACGAGGCGTGCAGTGTGTTCACTGAACCAGGTGAGTCATACAAACGTGTAATCCAGACCGCATTAGGGAACCACTTGCATGATTGCTGAGGTCTGTTTAGTGTGCGTACATGTTTAGGTTTGGACATGGTGGTTAATTATCTGGGCATGAATCAGTTATTATTCATGCTTCAGCTGCTTCGGCTGTTTGTTGAACCTTTTAGGTGTATTGTGAGCTCTTTGTTCTCTTTGATTAAGGTTGATGGTTAGATTTACCTTTTACAGTCACAATAATTCAGTTTATTTTGTAATAAATTCTTAATAATTTAGCTTTTAAACGTGTTGCCTTATTGGTGTTTAAATAGAAAACAGTCTGGACCTCACTTATCCCCACAGCAGTAAACTCTCATACTGTGCTTAAACAGGCTTATAGCGTCTGATTAAAGGCCTGTTTTAGATGTTTTGAATACTGTGCCACTGATTAGCAATTAATATACTTCATATGCTCCTTTTCATTTCTGCAAACCTGTTTTCCAAGTTTGATTTTTCACATTTCACTCCAAGATTTGAGTGGTTTTAGAGTTTTCTTTTGTGCAGCATTGTGGTAATGCTTGTTGTTTGCTTGGTTAAGGACATCGTTGCAGTTATTTATGAGACTAGAATTTAATCTGGATTAAAAAGAATGAGTTTAGACTTTTGGGAGAATATTTCAGTTTGATAGCTCTAACTACTTCCGCTCTCGGCAAAGCAAGTCGCAAATGTTTTTGCTCCTACCCTCCTTAAGTTTTCCTCCTCCCTGCTTGCTTTTTGTCTCGTCTGTGATTCTTCAGCGCTCACTCGAACCAATTTGCGATGGATTTAATAAATTGGGCTGTTTCCTCTATAGATAAGATTTTTTCCACGAAGCGGACCGGGCCAGGAGAAGCGGTCTGCCCCTCTGACACGCACGCTGTCGGATACATGATGGACTCGTGGGGACAGTGGCAACCCATGTGTTTGACCGTCTTGTCTGTCGAAGACGTGGAAGATTTGTGGATTATTGGGATATTGGTGGCAGCTGCTCTGTTTTTTGGCGTCAGCGGAGCTGTCTGCTACTGGAAGCTCAGGAAGACTTCGGCGGCTATCAGCGCGCTGGCCAAACTTCCTGATCAGCAAGATTCTCTGATCCGGGCTGTGAGCTCCTCATCCCAGCTGTTGTACGAACTGAACCGCACGATGGGAGCGGCGGTAGACCACCGCGGACCTGCGGTGCGCTTTGGAACTCGTTTACAGCCGCCCGGCCTCAATCAGGGCACAGATGGGGGTTCGTAGCTCGGAACCTCATATGATTCGGCGATTTTGGACCTGAACAGCACCTGGACTTGGAAGGCTGCAGTCAAAAAGAACACTGTGGCCTGGATTGAAGATAAACAAAAGACTATCTAATCTGGTTTCTGCACACGACCTTGAAAAGAAGGCTGTCTGGAAACTATTCTCCTGGAGTGAAGCTGAGAGACCTTGCTGACCCCCCCCCCCAGAGATCTCTGTGGGTGTGCTCGGAGGCGCCAAGCTGAACAACTGCTGAACTGTGCTATCTGAATGTTGCTCACAGACTCTTTGATCTCCTTGCATGTCGTCAAACTGCAACAATGTCTTGTCTGGTTGTGCTTAATGCTGATAGAGTTTTTGGGACTTTATCATAGAGTGTCTTAAGGCAATCTTTGATAGATTCTTTTTTTGAATATCACAAATGATACCTATTGTGTTTTCCTTTTTTCCATATCTGATTTGACCTTCATCCCGAGACGGATGAGAGAGGCCGCGCTGAAGAACATGTCATGTGTTTGAATATGCAGCAGCTTTACATTCTCTCCCTCTTCTGGACGACTGTGTATACATTATCACGTTGTATTGGTGAGAACTGGTGCAATGTTAATAAAAGCTCTTGTATCTTGTATCTTGTTGTAACAGGAAATCTCACAATGTTGGAAGTTCAGATTGAATTCAGACTAAATCAAGTCTTGCTTTTCTTTAAATACTGAGGATTTTTTTGTTTTTAGATGGAACGCTGAGGTGATTGTGTCCATGTGGCAGTCAAGAAAAACAAACCTTTGCTGTACATCGATCATACTTTGATCATTAAACACATTTTTAGCAACTTTTAAAGTTGTGCTATTTGTAAACCAAAACTCAATGATTTCCTTTAAAAGTGAAAAGTCCTCAAATTCAAAATGTTAATGATTAGTTTTGTCCTTTATAGTTTAAAAAAATAACCTTAATTCTAACAGGTTACATATTTCAAGTTATCTAATAAAAATATATCTGCATAGGACTGTACTGTCATGACAAAGTTGTGGAACTAAGTGTGAATTATTGTTTTAATAAAAGTTTGAAACTGAGCAGTAAACCTGGAAAGTCTTCTGCAGGAGGAACATGTAGCTGCTGTCAGCATTTTCATTCTTGTATATTTTGCACTTTTAGTTCATTTGAGAGCTCCTTTTTGTTTTTAAAGGGAGACCTTTCGTTCAAATGTTGCTGAACGTCGATCTTGGTCAGTTTAAACTGACTCTGGATGCTTTGATTGACAGGTGGGAAATGTTTAGACACCAAACAAGCAAACTAATCAAATTCAAATGTAAACGCACGTCCAATATAATGAAACTGGGCCACAGTGTTTACATGGCTACATGTTGACAGGGCAGCTGTGGATGAGTGTTTAGAGCTGTCGTCCTCCAATGGGAGAGGTGGGGGTTCGATTCCAGCAGCAGTCACATGGTGAAGTGTCCCTGGGCAAGACACTGAACCCATCATTGCCTCTGATGTGTGTCCCATCAGTGTATGAATGTGACCTAAAGCTCTGATTAATCTCTACAGATTCAGATTAGTTTTGTAGAGATGTAGTAGAGTGCTGTATGAATGTGTGTGTGGAGGTAAATGAAGGCACAGATTGTGTTGTAGAGAACTTTGAGTGCAGTCCATTTACCATTTGATGTTTTTTATACATTGTTGGTGTTTTAAACATATAAATGTACGTCAAAGTCAACTTTATTGTCAGAACTGCAATATGTACAGGACATACACAGGATTGAAATTGCGTTTCTCTCAGTCCCTCGGTGCAACAGTAACCATTTAAACACTAAAACACTAAAACATTTAATAAACATAAGCATAAAATAGTAAAAGTGTAACACTGTCCTGAGTTTTTGCATAGTAGTATAAAAGTATGAAAATTTACACCAACACTAAAACACTAAACATTTAATGAACATAAGCATAAAATGAAATAATAAAAGTGTAATACTGTCCTGAGTTTTTGCATAGTAGTATAAAAAGTATATCTATAAAATAAACTGAAGGTTCTAGCATTGACATTTGCAAAGAGTGGCACAGCAGCATATGAGTTAATGTACACAGTATATGTATGAGGTAGTTGATGTTGGTATAGAGGCAAAGTGGCATATGCAGTAAGGCAACGTAATATCTGTATGTAAGCACAGTTCAATTAATTTTAAAACTCGATAGCTCTTGACTCAACCCTTACATCTGTATGTATAAAAGCAGTTTAGGTTAACCCTGTACTTTAAGTTTAAAAATCTTTGCATACCTTGTTGGGTTCCTATGATCATCAAGTACTCGAGGGAACTCCGTTTAATCTTTGAAGTGCAACAAATCTTTTTCATTATTATTTTAATCCCGTCTGTCCTTCAGGAACTGCATTGCCTCCAGGGACCCGTACTGCGGCTGGACCAGAGGAAGCACCTGCTCTTTCCTCAGACCTGGAACCAGGTACAGCTCTTTTCTTGTGTACTTATACTGCCACAAAACACACAACTTTACTTTGTGTCACACTCAACTTTTACTCCGTGACATATTTTTTCCATCTGACTTTTGTCTGTGGAGTCTCGTTTTACAGCTATTTTGTGTTTTTGATCCTAATTAATTATTGTGTTTACATTTTTAGCATGTATCTTTTCTTTTATGAACTCTCTTACAGCAGCAGAAATGTTTAACCTAAAACATCCTATGCATTATTTATTTGTTACGGGGGTTTTAAGCGTTTTTTTTTTTCCTTGTTGTTTTGACATTTTGAGTATTTATGTTAGATCTGTGCCCTCTAAGCAACTCGTCCCGCAGCCTGGTCTTATCGATTTCAGATGTCTGGTCTTAGACGTTCTGTTTACCTGAGTTTTGGTCAAAACAACATTGCGTTGGTGTCTCGACTTTGTGAGTTTAGCTGTTTATTTCTCCGTCTGTGTTGCAGCGAGTGTGATTCTCTGACAGTCTTTATAAATGTGGGCAAAGGAGTGTGTGACCCCTCTCTCCTCCTGTTACTGAGATGCAGTGGTCTGTCGTTACATCTCACCTCTATTTGTGGTCGTTTCCCTCCGGTAAAATCAAATTAGTCTCGAGTCAAGCTGCTTATTGAATTAGGCTTTCAAACACAGGTAGAGTGCCAGCTGAACAGACAACACACAGACCACCTCGGGCTGCTGCTTATACTATTAAAGGCCTCTGTGTTTGTCTTCATTTGATTTACCAAGGGCGGTCAACCTGGCTATCGATTCGGCATTGAGTTACTGTGGTTTTCCTCTTTGTGGAATAATGACACCTCCCTTTGCAAACCAACGCCTAAAGAGAACCCGCGAGTTATGAAAGTTTGTCTTGCATACACTCAACTCACTATGGCAGAGAAACATTTTTGAGAAACAGATAATTTGGTACCTCTTTACAACAAGGCTCCCCTTATACATGGCTAATAAATAGTTTATAGATGCATTATAAAGTCCTCTATAAACACTTTATAAATCATTAATAACTGCTTATTATGCATTAATTAAGGGTGACAGAGACACAAAACTGACCAGTTTCTTGCCAAATAGTAAGCCAAATCTTTTCACCCTTTATGTTTCATTTAAAGTTGTTATATTAAACATTTCAGAACAACTTACTACCTTTTAAGCACAATAAGCATTTGTAAACCTATTTTTTAGGATATAATATTAGTTGTACCATACCATACCATTTATACCTTATAATGTTTAGCTAGTTTTTTGATACTTTGTTAAAAATAAAAAATAAACAATACTATATATTTCTCTCTTTTGTTTTTCTATTGTTTAAAGAAATTCTACCATTGCTGTTCATCGTTCTTTAGTTTTAGCAGGTCACTTTCGTAAATGAGCCCACGAGGCTCAATAAGATTTACCTGCCCAAATAAAGGTTGAATGAATACCATTTTATTTATAGAGCACTTTAAACAGCGACAAGGCCAACCAAAGTGCTGTACAAACAACATAAGGGCAATGAGACAGATCTCCCTGTTGGAGACCCACTCAAGACATGTTGCTGTGAGTGTTAGGGAATGTAAATGCACTGTGTCATCATTGTATCTATACTAGTATTATTATGAAAGATATAAAATAATAACGCCCAAGTTTGCACCAAACATAAGATTGTTGTTACATTTGATCTGTTTCTGCAAATAATTTCAACATGCCTGAACTTTTACCAACGTTTAGCAATATAAAAACTGGCACGTTAGGTCTTCCAATGTGCAAAATAAACAGTTGTTCAATAATGTGATGTATTTGCAGTCGTTAGAAATGCTGCAAGCTTTATGAACGCTCCTTGTTTGTGCTTTTTTTTGGTGAAGTCCTTCAGCAGCATTAAGCACACAGTTTGCTTTTCATCGCTTTCTGTTTTATATTAAGACTTTGAAAAATGAGCTAATGCACTTGGAGGGTTGTGCAAGAAGGGAATAAAACATAATAAAACATGCTTGCACACAGACTAACAGGGAGAGTTGTACAAAATAAACGACCCACAGTGTGTGTGAGGCAGCCAGCTGAACACAAAACATTATTCTTTATTATGATGACAATGGCAGTTCATTCACAGCATACTTAAATTCATTTATCAGTGTTTTTCAGGCATTTAAAGCACAAATATTGGGGGCGTAACTGCTGTGTTTAATTGCAAAATGCAGACTTCCTGAGCGTTTAATTCAGCCTCCCGCAGCACTTCATGCACTCATTTCGTAGACATAATGTGTCAAATTCTGCTGTAGTGTAGAGAACTATGCAGAATGTGTGGACATATTCACTGCTCCAGCAAGTCTGCACGCTTTGTTCACTCACTGTTTTCATGTCCATATAAAAGCATTTACAAACTGTTCAGTTTTAATAGAAAAATAAGTTGATGGTCCGCTAACAGTGTTTCAAATTAAATGCAAGTAAAGCATGCCCTGTGAAAATGCAGTGTGAATGCTTATTGCTGGAGAACTTGCTGAAAACAGCTGAAATGTAGCTGAAATGAAAGAACAAGTCTGAATTAGCAGAATAAAGCAGAAAGAACGCATATTTGATGAAAAGCTGAAAAGAGCATAACAAGCTGCACTTAGCAAAAATATGTTAATTAAGCTGAAAGTAATAGAAATTACAATGAATTTCTGAATTTATCTGAAAACAGCTGAAGTTAACTAAACATTTTCTTAAACGCTAGCTGAAAAGGTAGAACAAGCTTAAATTAGCAGAAGAAAGCAGAAAGGACACATGTTCACCCAATTAGACTGAAAGAAGCAGGAATGGACACAAAAAGGAGAAATTAGCAACAACAACCAAAAAAAACAGCTGAAATGTAGCTAAAAAGGCAGAAAGAAGCTGAAATTACAAGAAGGAAGTAGAGAGAGCACATTTTTGCACAATTGAGAAAGCTACTCGGATGAGAAGCGAAACATAACTGTTACAAATAAAGTCCAGTTGTTTCTGTATTGTATTTGATTTTATCATGTCCTGGATGACTGAGAATCTTCACCAGCAGTAGCTGAAATAGCAGGAAAAAGCTGAAACTTGCAGAAAGAAGATGAAAGGAGCATAACAAGGTGAAGTTAGCAGAAAGAAGTTAGAAGAAGCACAAAAATGTAGTTAGCAGAAAGAAACTGAAAGGAGCACAAAACAACTGAAAAATTGCTGAAATTAGCTAAAAGTAGCTGATTTTTTTTTTTTAAACTTTGTACAAGGAAGCTGAAAGAAGTGAAACAGAACAAAACGTGAAAGTAGTAGTAAAAGGTTGTAAACAGATCTAAAGATTTGAAGGATGTAAAATGAGCTCAGTTCATTTTCTATGAGGAAAAAATGTAGCAGAAAAGGCTAAATAGTTCAAAAAGCTAAAGTTGCACCAATACCAAAATTGAAAGCAGGATTGTTCTGAAAGAGCTGAACGTTTTGATTTATGACTTGTTGAAATAGCACAAAAACTACGGAACGAGAAAGATGCCAAAAAATCTACGCAAGAAAAATGGATCACAATATTGAGAATGCTTCATAAACATTCCCACAATAAGTGAAGGTTATCAAAGATTTCATCTCCCACTCAGTGAGAATTATTTGAAATTTCCATGTATACATGTGTTGGTGTTATGTAGATGTGATCTAAAGTCTTAGCTGTGCACAGACTTAGACAAATCATAATTTTCAAGTGTGTCATCATTTAAACAGATTGCCAGACATCACTGACTCGTCTGCATGTATCTGCATAACCCTGTCTATCAAAGACACACATACTCTGCCATCTTTCTGCAGCCTTGTTCATCAGAGCTCGGTTTGTATTTTCAATTGCATTAGATTTTTAAACATGACGGTAAGCTGAACAACTTCTAAAAGGCCAAGTCATCATCACATATCTACCTAAGCTAATCAGAACGACTGCAAATGCAAATGCAGTGCTGGTTTGATTGGCAAAATTTGACTTTTAGCAATTTCAAATAATTTGGATTAAATCTATTTAAGTAATACTAAAATCTGTTTTTAAAAAAGGAAGGAGCCCCAGTAAGGTTTTCACCAGTATGTGGACGGCTTATATTTACCGTACATTGTGGTCTCGCTATATTCCAGTACAGTGTAAAAGTATTAAGTTATCACTCATTTCTTTAAAAAAAATATTTTCCAAACAGTAGTAGAGCTGTTTGCCTCTCAGCTAGAAGGTTGATGGCTCAAATCCCCGCCAGGGACTTTCTGGGTGTAGTTTTTTCATTCAACCTATATTTAGGCAGGTTAATCCATGCACTTTCTCTGGGTGCTCCGGTTTCCTCCCACAGACCAAAAAATAAAAAGCAGGTTAAGATACGGTAATTGTAACTCTAATAGGTGTGAATGATTGTCTCTATGAGTCCCTGTGATGGACTGAAGACCTGTCCAGGGTGTCCCCTGCCTGTCACAGTGACTGCTGGATATGGGCACCAGTGACCCCCACAACTCAAAAAGGAACAAGCGTGTAAAGATAATGGATGGATGGAAGCAGGCTTTCTTGTCCTTTTTATTTATGATTAATAGCTGCTTTCTGAAAGTCTTTCAAAGATTTTCTTTGAATGTGTTTTGGGGTGTCATCTTAAAGCTAACAATGGTGGTGGTGGTGGTGGGGTGGGGGGAGGGGGGTTGGTTGTCTTTCCATTTGAAGATCACAGGGTTGAATTTTCTGCCCTTCAGTATCCAGGTGTCCTTTAGTGAGGCACCCCCCCACACACACACACACACACACACACACACACTGCATTATTCAGCACTTTGCAGAATAAAAATAAAGCTATAAATACACAATTTAGGTATGGACTATTTGGGCCATTTTAAAGCTTTTTCACTCGTTTTAAGTTCACCTGTTGTTTGATAATCTTCCACTTTGTCCTGGACTCATTCAGACACACGAGGCTCCTTACATGTTTGAACCGAGGTTCTACTGAAGTACAAAATCCAACTTAAGCCCTATTTGCACAGGATTAGTTTTACCTAGGGACCACATGCTATTTGTAATAATTACGGAGATTGTCTGGGTTGTTAATCCCGTGCGAATTGGCCATGTCAGTAATTAGGAAAGTAAAAGGGCAGCACGGTGGCACAACTGGTAGAGCTGCTGCCTCTCAGCGAGAAGGTTGCTGGTTCAAATCCCGGTCCGGGGCCTTTCTGGGTGGAGTTTGCATGTTCTCCCCGTGCATGCGTGGGTTTCCTCCGGGTACTCCGGTTTCCTCCCACAGACCAAAAAACATGCTTGTTAGGCTGATTGGTGACTCTAAATTGACCCTAGGTGTGAGTGTGAGAGTGGATGGTTGTTTGGTGTGAGTGAGACAGGTCCCTCTTGTAAATGAGTCCCCGTGACTCAACGAGGCTAGCCTGTATAAATAAAGGTTGAATGAATGAAAAAAAATTCCCCGGCAAATTACCTACTATATTTTGCTGAACTCCGAGGTCCTGTGATAAAACTAGTCCAATGCAAATAGGCATCTCTGTGATTTGATCCAATACGTAATGAGGTGTTTTTTGTTTTTGTTTAAGCAAAATCATTTGAGAAAAATATAGAACAAGTCTATTTTAAATGAACGCTCAGCTTTTTAAGATTAATTTACTTATATATTTTTCTTTATCGCTTCGGCTTTTATGAGCTGCTACTCCCTTCACAACAGATGACAGAAGGGGCGGAGACGCGCGTGATCGACGCATCCATCCATTATATTTACCTGCTTCTTCCTTTTTGGATAGCGGGAATCACTGGCGCCCATGTCCAGCCATCAGTGTGCTAGAGGCAGGGACACCCTGGACAGGTCGCAAGTCCATTTCAACCTGCGGGTCAGCGGACGCGCGGCCGTGCTCTTACACACAGCCGGTGACAACTGTCCATCTGAGCTTAACATGGCTTTTTTTTTACTTCTTAAAGCTGCAGTATGTAGCTTTTTTTATGAACATATTTCTTCACTCTGTCACTACCTCCTGACAGACTGATGTTAGCCAGGTAATCTCTGAAAAAAAAAATATATATATATTGTCCCCTTGCTTCTCCAGGTGGTAAATAAGCATTTCTAAAAAGAAAAGGTGACCCACCATTTTCCAGCCAATAAAAACAGAGTTTGTAACCAGCCAATAAAAACAGAGCTTGAATTTGAATCAGCCAATAAAAACAGAGCTTGAATTTGAAATTTAACAGACCACAAGGGGGCAGAGCGGGATCAGAATGCTTTGCCTGTTGAAAATATTTCTAAGTTCTGCAGTTCTACAGAAACTGCATACTGTACCTTTAAC
>JBBPBX010018568.1:0-15948 GCA_038048925.1 Garcialebias charrua | reverse complement strand
TATATGTATATGTATACTGTACTGTATAATGTTTTGTTTTGTACCTCCTATTTTTTACATCTTTATTTTTTCATATTTTGTGTGTTTGTATCAGCTCAATAAAACCAAGGTTTCGCTTTTGGAAGCTGCCTCCTGTGTTGGAGAGTAGAGAAAGCTGCAGAGAGGCAGGAGGAGCATCTGTTTTCAGGGAGCTTGGCTGGACCGGCTTGACAAATGGGCTTCAAGTGCCACCGCTGTCTCCTGTGTCACGACGCTGACTCTGGCCTCCTCCGCTGGCTCGAGGCCAGGCTGTAACTCTGTCGAGGCGCTGTACGCCACCTGCCTCACATCCTCTTAATCTTTCCCTTTCATTATTATGCCCACATCTTTACTTTACCCAACTTGTGTAATGTGCATCGTTCAGCTTTTCTCTCATTTGTTGTGTAAAAAAAAAAAATCAATGAAATGAGGATAATGCTCTTGACAACACTAAATGAATCTCCTTCTGCTGCGTCAGAAGATCACAGAGTGAGATCCGTTTCAAGTAACTGAGTGCGCTGAGGATATTGGCTTGTGGCTTTATGTGATGCTCTATGCATTTGTTGGAAGCAAAAAGTAACTCGTACCACTCCCCTCAAATGCAGCCAGGTCCTAAGATGCAAAGAAGACGTGTCCTTCCTCTAAACCTGCTCTGATCAAAGCAAAGTTTGGCTGAATACCATCTAATTGAGATGAAATGTTGTGGGAAGCATACCCCGTGATGAAAGAGCTGAGGTCAGAGGAATGCCTGGATTTTATTATGCATCTGTTTGTGTGCATGTCCAGGTGTTTTTACTGTATTCCACGTCTATCCGTCTCTGGGTTCCACTTGATCTCAGGCACTATATGCCTTTAGTGCACATGCAGGAACCGTGACAGATAAAAGACACGAGTATTGTGTTCTGAGTGTCTTCCAAACACGACACACAACATGGATTTTAGATTTTTAAAAGTTGCCTGGTTTGTTGTGTTCGTTTTTATGTTGACTCCAAGGGCGTAGATTTCATCTCATCATTGGGGGGGACAAATCTACACTTCCCCATGATTGGGGGGTCCGGACCCGGAAATGTGACATTTATTTATTTTTTATATTAAAAGTACAAAAAAGAAAATAAAAGAAAATGCACAAACAGGAGCAGTTGTGTAGTGAGAGGCACGGTACATTGGTGGTCAGTGCCGCAGTCTCATTATCCTGAGGTTGCAGGTTTAATTCCAGGTTGAGTCAGGAAAGGCATCCTGCATTCAAAATTTGCCAAATCTTTGTAAGTTTGCTCACTGTGGCAACGCTTGCTGCTGGAAGCAGCTGTGTGTTAGTAATGTACCGTACTTTCCGGCTTAAAAGTCGCACCGCCCTATATGTCGCATCAGTCCAATTATGTCCAATAAAGTGGAAAAATCCATAAACGTGTTGCACCGCCGTATACATCGCATCTATTATGCGTCACCGCTGACGCGTCGCTTATGGTATGCGTCAGCGGTGACAACCTGGAAATGGCCACAGGAGCGTGCACGGTAGGACTTTAACAAGATTAACACTTAAAAACAATTATTTGTTTNTATTGTAGAAAATCTGTGAAGCTGAGCCTGAAATCAACAATACTTTACTCTTATTTGATCTTTTATTTTTTTTATTTTTTTAGATTTGATTGGCAGTAAATTTAGGAAAAAAATACGGAACACAAGTTGGACCATTTGATGTTAGATAGTAGATGACTTTATTAATCCCAGAGGGAATATTGGTTGTCATACTAACATATATTCCACTATATAATAATAATAAATACATATTTAGTTGATTCTCAAAATAACAGCACGAAGGACCCAGGTTCGAACCCCGGCCACGGCACACCTTGGGGTGTCTATGAGTGCACATCTATTTTCCCCAGCTCCCCGGGCGCTGACTACGGCTGCTCACTGCACCACCTGGTGGTGGTTGGGTTAAATGCAGAGACCAATTTCGTCTGTCAAGTATGGGAACATACACAGATGACAAAAATGTGACTTTTTTTTTTTTATATTAAAAGTACAAAAAATAAAATAAAAGAAAATGCACAAACAGGAGCAGTTGTGTAGTGAGAGGCACGGTACATTGGTGGTCAGTGCCGCAGTCTCATTATCCTGAGGTTGCAGGTTTAATTCCAGGTTGAGTCAGGAAAGGCATCCTGCATTCAAAATTTGCCAAATCTTTGTAAGTTTGCTCACTGTGGCAACGCTTGCTGCTGGAAGCAGCTGTGTGTTAGTAATGTACCGTACTTTCCGGCTTAAAAGTCGCACCGCCCTATATGTCGCATCAGTCCAATTATGTCCAATAAAGTGGAAAAATCCATAAACGTGTTGCACCGCCGTATACATCGCATCTATTATGCGTCACCGCTGACGCGTCGCTTATGGTACGCGTCAGCGGTGACAACCTGGAAATGGCCACAGGAGCGTGCACGGCAGGACTTTAACAAGATTAACACTTAAAAACAATTATTTGTTTGCTCAAAATGATAGCAAATATGTGTCTGAGCTGAACTTTTCCTTAATAAATGTGCGTACCTGTCAAATCAGCTGAATTAAAAAAAATAGTTTTGCTACATCGGTGCTGCGAAGTGTGCACGCGCAGCAAGCGGATACGCTTCATTTCTTTAAAATTTAACAAGATAAACACCTTAAAAAATGTATATGTTTGCTGACATTATACCAAAAGTGTTTCTGAGCTTAACTTTTCCTTTAAAAATTAACGTAATGCTCAAATCAGCTGGATTTAAATTGTTTCTCTTCGACGGTCTTCCAAAAGTGTACGCGCTGTGAAAATAAATTATAAATAAATTGAATTTTAGCTCAAACATCTCCTACAGCTAATCAGTTGTAAATGTCCATCCAGTGATTACTTTCTGTAAGTTTCATCAAAATCGGTCCTGTGGTTCTTGACCTTTTTTGCATTGCTAACAGTAAAATACTGAGGTAACAGTAGTTCAGAGCTCCAGAGAGCAGGAGGCCGTGCTGCGACAGAGTGAGTCCGAGCAGAGGAGGCTGCGGTCGGACACATGAGCTGGGAACGGTCGGTGGACTCTCTGGAAGTGTCAGACCTCCAGAGAACAGGAGGCCGTGCTGCGACAGAGTGAGTCCAACCAGATGAGTCTGCTTTCAGACCCATGAGCTGGGAACGGTCGGTGGACCCTAGCAGCCGAAAGTGGTACTGCTCCATTTTTTTTCATCAGAATGAATGGAAACGGTCATATCTCAGCCAAAAATTGGTCTAAAAATATGGGGAAAAATTCCTAAATATGTCGCTTTGCCATATAAGTCACAGGGCATGAAAATTTGTTTTTTTAAAAACTGTGACTTATAGGCCGTAAAATACGGTAAGTACAAAGTAATAACAATGGAAATCTTATCAATGTCTATATGAAGGACATGTTTCATCTGCTCATACAGACTCATGTTTGTGCTGCTGTTTGAAGTAATGTTTTTATGCTTTTAGTGCCTAGTGTATTTTAGTTTATGTTTTTCTTAGTTAAAGCTGAACTATGTAACTTTGTAATGCAGTCTGTAACTTTTCTAACAATATATTTTTAACATATTTCTTCACTCTGTCACTATCTACTGACAGACTGATGTTAGACAAAGTAATCTCTGAAAAAAACTATAGTCCCCTTGCTTCTCTATCAGCATTTATAAAAACACTAAAAACACAGAGTGACCCGGACAATGACCAGCCAATAAAAACAGAGTTGTTTGTCATGCCCCAACCCACGCCCCCGCCTGTCCCAGCCTCAGCGCCGCGCACATTCTCATTCAAAGGATTGCAAAGCGATGCAGGACTGATTTGTATGTGACACAAATGTATTAAATATCCCTTCTTCATTCCAGAGCTGGACTTTTATTTTGTTTTTTTGCCAAAAGTCAAGTGATCGCTTCATCCTTCACTCACAGAAACGAGGAAGTCACGAGCGAATTAAATCATGTCCAACGTTGCTTCGTGAAGCTCTGCTGATTTCTGCTGGTTTTTGTGTTGTTGGACGAGTGATTCATGGTTTTATTATATTTTTTAAAACGTTTTATTAACATTTAATCACAGAATATTGAAGCGGCTCAGAGCGACACACAGCAGGGGGCGGAGCTGCAGAACTCAAGTTCAACAGAGAACGGACTATGGCTCCCTCTCAGAGTCATATATGGCTCTGAGGGGGAGGGAGCAGAATGCTTTTACCTGATGAAAATTTTTCGAAGTCCCAGCGTGCTACAGAAATTACATAAGCCGTTTTCGCATTGCACGGCCCTCCCCAGTCCGGCTCGTCCCTGGTTGACCCAGAGCCAGCCCTGGCCCGCCCCCGTTCATTACGCATTATGTGGAGAGCAAGCTTTGAAGTGGGTAGGGTGTACTCTTGAAGTGGGTGGGGTGTTCACTTGACGTGGGTGGAGTGTTCTTGTGTGCGCGCTTACAGTGTTTTAAGAGAGGACACACCGCTAAAAAATATTTGTTAGCTGAATATATATATTAGTGTTTCTGAGTTAAATTTTTGTTAATAACTGATTACAAATCAGCTTATGTTAGAACGTAAATAACACGAAGCGCGCACCCATACAGAGCATTTCCGCCTTTCATCGCGAGCTGAATTTCATTAAAATATAACTAATATTCTGTAACTCCTGCGTGTAGCCTGGATGTTATGTGGGGCAAATCCTTTATAGGAAAAGTGGACTCTTAATATAACAAATACGAGTCCGTGGCCGAGTGGTTAGGACGTTGGCCTGCAACTAATTTTTATCTTGACCCGGGGAAGCGGGTTTGCGTCCCACCTGGTTCAAGTTATTTTACGTTTGTCTTTTGTTGGAGAAAATAAAAGAAGGAGTTTGTGTTATGCCTGTGGTTAACACTTAAGCCCCCAGTATACTGTTCTTTGTGCCCAGCGCCACTGAACTGGCGTGAGCTGCGCGCAGGCAGTTCATATTATACTCTGTGCAAGCGCAGCTCTCTGGAGTGCAGGCTACAGGACAAATGGAGGTCGCTGATTGGTCATTTGCTGACACGCGAGGCAGTTTATCAACGCGCGCACGTAGGCGTAGTAAAATTTGAGCTTGGCGCGTTCACGCCCGCGATCAAAGGCTTTTGCCGCGGCGCTCCCACGGCGCCGAGCGGCGTGAGGCAAAAGAAACAGGTATATTGGGGCCTTAACTCCTTTATTTTCTCCAACAAAAGACAAACGTAATATAACTTGAACCAGGTGGGACGCGAACCCGCTTCCCCGGGTCAAGATAAAATTAGTTGCAGGCGAACGTCCTAACCACTCGGCCACGGACTCGTATTTGTTATTTTAGGAGTCCACTTTTCCTATAAAGGATTTGCTACACGTAACATCCAGGCTACACGCAGGAGTTACAGAATATTAGTTATATTTTAAAATCCTGGCTACAGAAAAGAGTTAGAGAATATTAGTTATATTTTAATGAAATTCAGCTTGCGATGAAAGGCGGAAATGCTCTGTATGGATGCGCGCTTCGTGTTCTAACATAAGCTAATTTGTAATCAGTTATTAACAAAAATTTAACTCAGAAAAACTAATTCAGCTAACAATTTTTTTAGGGGTTTCTGTAGTTAAATTTTAATGAAATTCAGCCCTCGCGCTGAGGTTGTTGTTAGAACGAGTCCAGCCCCTGCTGCGAACAACGAATCAAATGTGAGCAGTAAATGACGTCAAACTGGGCCGGGGAGTCCGGCCCGATCAGAACCACGGTGGAGATGGTTCCAAAACGAGGGCGGACCCGGGGAAAAGAAGGTAAATGCGAACACGCCGAACCCGGGTTAGAAGGCGGGGCGGGGCGGCCCGGGACATTGAGGGCCGTGCAATGCGAAAACAGCTATAGTGAACCTTTAATATCTTAGATCTTAATACTGTTTTTTCTTTTACTTTTTATTGTTGGATGTAACTAGGACCCTGTGTACATAATCTCGTTTCATCACATGTACCATCCTGGATATTGTCAAGAATGTGAAAATTTATCAAGAATTTTTTTTGGTAATTTTTAGTGGAACTTGTTTGCTTAACGACATTAACAAAAACACGTGTGCTGTTTTGCAGTTGCTGTTCTTTAGACAATATTTACAAGCCTAAAGTGAAACCAACAAACTCAACATGATGTTTATTTAGTCAAATTGTTTCTGACTGAATCTGCTAAAATCCTTTTGCCCCATTTTGCCCAGCTTGCATTTATTCTGCATGAATTGTTAATGTGTGTAAAGCTTCTAAAACTGTCCAAAAAAGACTGAACAGCCTAGTTGTGCTCAAGATTTGCACCTTAAATCCTTCTTTAAAAAAAAAAAAAATTGATTTATTATGATGTATGTATGATTTATTTACAATGAAAAAATCAGGGTCGTCAATTACAGCTGGATTTAGTATTAAAGATAATTGAGGAGCACAAAGTTTGCAGACAGAACACAGCAATCGAAACGTTTTGCACGTGGGTGCGTCTGCAGATGTACGTGTGTGCAGCAGAGATGAGCATGTGTGAACATGCCTCTGACAGGTGATATAAACTGTTTCTGTAAACACCGTAATGAGTTTGATTTGGTTCAGACATCAACAGAGCACACGAGGTGTCAGATCCACTTTTTGCACGTTCTCACCACGTGTCGACTGGACGGTCATGTCGCAGCCTCTGCTGACAGGCCAATCAGCTACAGCCTAAACACAGTCAGCACAGTGTGCCATACTGCCACCTTCACTCCTTCAACGTGCCGTGATGTGGGAAGATGGATGCATTTAAAGCTGAACTGACATCATCTTGTAACCATGCATCATATTGCACTACATATATATGTTTTATCATTCAACTATGTTCGTTTTTGCAAACAAACTTATAAATATATTTAATTTTGATTTTAAATTGATTTTAAACTTTGCGCCGTGTTTATTCATGGGAAATCCGATTTCACGCGAACGCAGCATATGTGACGTAACGAGACGTAGAAGCAGCCTGCGTCTGTCAGCAGCTTGCCTCGGAGCTCGCCTTTTTTTTTTTTTTTACTTGACAAATGCTGTTACCGGTACGTTGTGTCGCCTTTGGGTGTTCTAATATCATCAGTGAACAAGTGAGCCTTTTCACTTTCCCAAAAGAAGAAATACTTTGTCTGGGAATGGAATAAATAAAGCTGCCACCCCCCCTCGGAGCCTCCTCGCTTCCTGATAAGGTAAAAATCAAATAAATACGGGTGCAGACCTAAATTAGAACCTGCTGTTTCTTGTTCATCTAACTTTCTGCTTCCCAAACTGAAGACATGTAGCTCAAATATTCACTTAGATTGATAAATTTGTCGGGTTTTAAATTGTCCGTCCTAATATGTAAATGCAAAACCGCGGAGCCCTCTACGTCTCGTTACGTCACATATGCTGCGTTCGCGTGAAATCGGATTTCCCATGAATAAACACGGCGCAAAGTTTAAAATCAATTTAAAATCAAAATTAAATATATTTATAAGTTTGTTTGCAAAAACGAACATAGTTGAATGATAAAACATATATATGTAGTGCAATATGATGCATAGTTACAAGATGATGTCAGTTCAGCAGCTTTAACTTCTGCTGTTGGGGTCCTTAATCATTCAGCAGCAAAATAAACCCTCGTTTTTACTTTATTATACTGTATTCTGTTTACAGACTTCTTTAGGAAATGAGTTCAACTGTGTTTGCAACGACAGCTCATCAGTTAAAGACCGTGTAAAGTGAATTTCAACATTTTCTTCAATAAACATTATAAATGTCATAATTGTAATCTTGTAAATGAGTAAAAAGTCTCAAAATTGTAGCTCAATTAATTTTGGAGTTATAGATCAAACTGTGTATAAAGATATTTCTGTTTCAGGATTTTTTAGGCGTGGTTTAAATGTTACCGTGTTTCGTCACACGGTAACAAGCCCCACCCCCTGCAGCTCCAGCCGTATAAATGCGTTCTTCGGTGGAGCCGTTCACTCGCTACCGACCGTCTCCCTCCACTCCTTTTACGCATGGAGGACTGCAGCCGCTCCATTGTGACATTGAGACGCAGGAGGGAGTCAAACAAACCCAGGCGTGCTGCTGGAGCGACCACTGCCACCTGCACCTCCGCGCACCTCCGCGCCCCCCGGCGTGTGTGTGTGTGTGTGTGTGTGAGAGCGATCCGCGTGGAGCTGAAATCCTGCCACGCGCGCCGTGAAACGCCGTGACTCCGCTGACACAGATGAGATAACTTATCAACGTGATTACTCTTTATTTTAATCACCAACACAGACCCCGCATGCGATGTGACCGGGTCGGACCGGGTGCAGCGAGTCCGCTGCTCATCTTCTAAAATAGCGCTTATTATTAAACACATAACAGCGGAGTTATGTGTCCTCAACTTTAAAAACAAAACCAGAGTTGTTAGTGCACTAAAAACAGCGTAACTCTTGGAAAAATGAGCTGCTGTTACAGCCAGAACTCAAACAGAGCAGGTGGATCTCTGCGCACCCGTCTGCCTCCACACACAGCTCAGCTGAGGGGGCAGGACACGAGCGCAGCTGCGCTGAAACCACGCCCACGCGCTGACACGCCCCCAGAGTTTCAGACCAAGGCAAAATCATGTTTTTTCATGATTTTTGAGACTTAATTTTATAAGGTAAACAATGTTTTTAATCAGTCAGATTTATATGGGTGATTAATAACACATATTTATGCCGTGTGACAAACTCAAAACACAAATTTAATTTTACTTTACACGGTCTTTAAAGTCAGCACTGTTGAGCGTGACATCAAATAATTGATGTTAATTGTTGGGTTGTGCCAGCAGCATTTTTCTCTGTGACACTGATAAAGAAGAAATACCTAGTATTGTATTGTAAAAAGAAAATAAAAATCTTGCCAATAAAAGATCAAAAGACTGGATGGACATGGACATGATGTTTGTAAAGGATATGTGTTATGTTATTGAACCATTTATATATGTATATATTTGTAACTTATCATTTCAATAGGAAAATTTCCAGAAAATATGAAATAGCAAAAAGACAGTTCCTCTTTATAAGAATGGTGAGAAATGTGTGTTCACTAATTACATACCAAGATTGTTGCCACAATTTTCAAAAATATTAGAGAAATTATTTGTAACCAGATTAGATTGATTCATAGAGAAACATAATATTTTATGTACATGTCAATATGGGTTTAGAGCAAACGATTTAACATCAATGGTTCTCATGGAACTAATAGAAGAGATAACAAATGATGTTGATCAAAAACAGTATTGTGTTGACCACACCATTCTCCTTGAAAAACTGAATGGCAATAGGTGATTAGCACTACCAGTTATTTAAATAATAGGAAACTGTTTGTACAGGTAAATGATGTAAAATCAGAATTTTGTGTTAAGTGGTGTGGAGTTCCTCTGGGTTCTGTGTTGGGGCCAAAGTTGTTTATTTTATATGTGAATGATCTGGTTGATCTTTTGAAGTGTGTTTTATTTGCAGATGATACAATATTTTTTTATTCGGGGGAAGATACTGAACAGATGTTAGAGAGGCAGAATTTATAAAAATACAAACTTGGTTCCAACTTAATAAATTGTCATTAAATTTGGAAGAAAAAAAAACTACATGATATTTAGTGATCGAAAGAAAATGATCGAAGTCCCATTTAAAATTGAAATTATTGAAATTCATAGCGTTAATTAAATTAAATTTTTGGGTGTCGTTATTGATGAGAAGCTGACATGGAAATCTCATGTAAATTACTTAAGAATAAAAATAACAAAATCAATTGCATGACTGTATGAAGTAAAATGTTTTTTTGAATGACAAAGCTTTGTATATATTGTATAATGGGACCCGAAGGACGCGGGTTCGCGCCCCGGCCACTACACACCTTGGGGTGTCTATGAGTGCACACCTAATTCTCCAGCTCCCCGGGCACTTTCTGGCTGCTCACTGCACCACCTGGTGGTGGTTGGGTTAAATGCAGAGACGAATTTCGTCTGTGTATGGGAAACATACACAGATGACAGACAAAGACATTATTATTATTATTATTATTATAATGTAATGATTGTTCCATATTTAATCTTATTGTATTTAAGTTTGGGGAAAAGCATGCAAAACAATTACAAACCCTATTTTTATTTTACAAAAAAGAGCTATAATAATTAGTAGGAAGTGCTATGGTCACCCAACAAATATATTATTTCATCAGTTGGAATTATTAAAATTGTATGATTTGATTGAATATAGTATTTTACAAGTCATGTATAAAGCTCATAAAAAATTACCCCCAATTATTCAATTAAATGTTGTTAAAAAAGATACATTATAACCTTAAGGGAATGTAAATGTTTGTAAAACCTCCATTTAGAACTAGTCTGAAGGAGCTGTGTTGTCATTCATGGAATTTGTGGAATTGTCTTGATATCACCATAAAAAAATATATATCAATTTATATCTTTAAAAAGATGAATAAGTTAAAATTGTTAGCAAAGTATGGTGCCAAGTGAATGATATCTAACATTTTTTGTTTTCACTTTGGAGATTGTTCAACCCTAAGTTGTTGTTTGTTTGAATTTATTCTTGTATATAGATATATTATTTTTTTATAAGGGGCAGCTATTATAAGAATTTTCTTTTTCTTTCTTTTAAATAAATGAATAAATTAATTAATAATAGTTATAATAGTAGTAGGAAATGGTTTGAGGGGGATGGTGATGGTGTTCCAGCTGCAGAAGCGTCCTGCTTTGATCTAGTCCTTCTCTTTCCCATTTCAGCACTTTCCTCAAGTCTTCGTTTCCTCTCTGTTCATGAAAGCAGAGCCAGGCGTTTTTGACGAGTGCCTGCATTCAGATCGACACGCAGACTCTCAGTCGCACGTGCGCATCACTTGCCACCCGTTTTGGTTTGAACTCACTCAGCCGTAATGACACAACCAGCGATGCCGCAGTGTGGCCACAGATGGAAGCAATTACGGGTGCTGTGAAAATATTTCCTGAAGAAAACGGCCGTGTTTGGACTGGTTGAACAGCGGGTGCGCGGTCGCTCCGTAATTGAAGTCCACTAAAACATCAATACGGCGTGAACAAATTGGAAACATTTTTGTCGTGGCGTCACAATACTGCGAAGAGTCAAGGCCAGACGTTCTGTCAGGTGGATGAAATGATGCGGGGCTCGTTGTGCTGGAATGAAAATTAGTCTCCAAATCCATCAGCTTGTTTACTTCTGTTCTGCTCACCGAGGAAAGAGGACTGCATGTGTCGAGGCTTAGCAGAGGGACTCGACAACTTAGCATTTACCCACCAGCATGTTAAGACAGAGAGTCTTATGTGTGCTAATGATAAATGTGTTGCCTTGCAGCCTGAAACCAACAGAGAGACAAAGACAGGAAATGAAAAAGGATAACACTGTTGGGACGGGCGGAAACTGTTTAATGCAGTCTCCTCTTTCAGAAGAAGTGAAAACTCTGTAACCTTCGTGCCACTTTCCACCAATCTTAACTCCTGCTACTGTCACTCCAGCGATTCAGAAACCCTGGCCAGAGAGATGAAGACAGAGGATAGATTAGCAAATGGGAGGGACGGAGGAAATGTGGTTTGTAGCATCCTCAGACCACAGACCACTAACACAGCTATCTCATCCCAAGGAGTTTCAAAGACAAGCTTGGAGGACAGATCTGATCCCCTCCATAAATTCACAGCTTCAGTGTGTAGAATACAGGAGCTTGTTACAGTTGACAAGCATACGAGGATATGCTTTGGTATACAGGTAGTCCCCAACTTACGAACGAGTTCCGTACCTACGGGCCGTTCTTCTTCTTCTTCTTTCGGCTTTTCCCTTTTCAGGGGTCGCCATAAGTCGAAAATGACATAAGTTGGATCCATCCATCCATCCATCCATTTTCGTCCGCTTATCCGGGGTCGGGTCGCGGGGGTAGCAGCCTAAGTAGGGAGGCCCAGACTTCCCTCTCCCCAGCCACTTGGAGCAGCTCCTCTGGGGGAATCCCAAGGCGTTCCCAGGCCAGCCGAGAAACATAGTCCCTCCAGCGTGTCCTGGGTCTTCCTCTGGGTCTCCTCCCGGTGGGACATGCCCGGAACACCTCACCAGGGAGGCGTCCAGGAGGCATCCTAACCAGATGCCCGAGCCACCTCAACTGGCTCCTCTCGATGTGGAGAAGCAGCGGCTCTACTCCGAGTCCCTCCCGGATGACTGAGCTTCTCACCCTATCTCTAAGGGAGAGTCCAGCCACCCTGCGGAGAAAACTCATTTCAGCCGCTTGTATCCCATAAAGGGAGCTAGCTCCCTTTTATGGAGCCTGCAGGGAGGAGGGAGACAATTCAACTGACTCCTTCATCTTTAAAAACTGTGTTAGGATAGGCTAAGTGCTTGGTGACTGTACAGTACTGTACATTTATCTATTTATTAAAAATATACAGTATATACAGTATTTTTATTTTTTATTGTTTTTTATTTATAAATAGATAAATGTACAGTACTGTACAGTCACCAAGCACTTAGCCTATCCTAACACAGTTTTTAAAGATGAAGGAGTCAGTTGAATTGTCTCCCTCCTCCCTGCAGGCTCCATAGGGAGCTTGCTCCCTTTATGTGAAAGGGAGACAATTCAACTTATTCCTTCATCTTTAAAAACTGTGTTAGGATAGGCTAAGTGCTTGGTGACTGTCCAGTACTGTACATGTATTCATTTATTTAAAAAAAAAATAAAAAAAAAAAATATGTGATCCTACTTACGAATTTTTGACATACGAGCGCCCCCTAGGGACGGAACTCGCTCGTAAGTCGGGGACTACCTGTATATATATATATAATATATATATATATATATATATATATATATATATATATATATATATATATATATATATATATATATATATATATATATATTAATGGTGTCGAAATTAGCGCGTTAATTATTTGCGTTATTTTATTTATTATGACGCGTTAAAATAAAATAACGCAACGATTATTTTGAAAAGCTCCCCCCGGATGCCGACCTCACTTCCGGTTTCCGCTTGCTAACGCTGTTAGCGAAAGCACCGTACCTGCACTCACATGCGATCACTGGACTTCTGCTAGCAATGATAACTATTTGGGTGTCACGGCTCACTTTATTGATGACAGCTGGAGCCTGCACTCCTTTGTTTTAACTGTGAGTAAATCTACCGAGCGCCACTAAGCAGAGGCCTGCGCGCAGCACGTCCAGAGGCTGGACACGAATGGAACATTGAGAAAAAAACAACAACAACGCTCGGGACAGACGGTGAAATCCCCCTGCTCACAGAAGCTGAGCTTGGAAAGCTGAAAAAGTTGGAGGAGCTACCTGAGCCATGCAGGTACGGTTTTATTTCTTTTTCTTTGTAGTTAAGTTTGATATTGGTTAGTTGTGTGTGTGTGTGTTTAAAATAAAATATAATTCTTCTTTCTGCTCCCTTTTCATTCAGTGTTTTTCTTTTTGATGAATTTGCTTTTTTACTCTAAATGAATGAATAAATGAATTAAATTAAATAAAAGCTCTAATGATTTTTTTTTCAGTCAACCTTTACTTACACAGGTTAGTCTCAATGAGCCTCAAGGACTCATTTACAAGAGAGACCTGATTATTGTTTATTAATTTGTGTTTTCACAGGTATGTCACAGAAACTCTGGGTGGACAGAAGTACATCTCCTGTTCTGTGGTGCTGCCTGCCTTCTGCCACATGTTCAGAGTCATGGAGCCTTCAGATGATGACACTGTCAACATACTGCGATTCAAGAAGGCCTTGAAGGTAATGTAGAGACTGGTTTGCCTTAGTAGCTGGATAAATGAAGAGTAGATCTTATACATGTGGTTTAAAACAAAGCAGAAATGTTCTGTAAGGTTCTAAATTTCAGTTCACACTAATTCATACAGTTTATCAAACAGTAAAATGTTTTGATTTCAGTTTTTAAACACTGTGTGAAAGTAAAAGAAATTAAATAAAAGCTCTAATGATTTTTTTTTCAGTCAACCTTTACTTACACAGGTTAGTCTCAATGAGCCTCAAGGACTCATTTACAAGAAAGACCTGATTATTGTTTATTAATTTGTGTTTTCACAGGTATGTCACAGAAACTCAGGGTGGACAGAAGTACATCGTGGTGCTGCCTGCCTTCTGCCACATGTTCAGAGTCATGGAGCCTTCAGATGATGATACTGTCAACATACTGCGATTCAAGAAGGCCTTTTGTGAAGACCTGGCTCAACGAAAGAAGAACTCCAATCTCACTTGGCTCAAGAATGCTACTGCACTTGATCCCAGGTTCAAGGACTTAAAATGCAAGTACAGTAATGTCTGGTTTGCCTTAGTAGCTGGATAAATGAAGAGGAGTAGATCTTATACATGTGGTTTAAAACAAAGCAGAAATGTTCTGTAAGGTTCTAAATTTCAGTTCACACTAATTCATACAGTTTTATCAAACAGTAAAATGTTTTTGAACCACAAAATGAATGTTTGCAATGCACTTTAGTTAGGTGCTGCATTTTCTTTACAAAATTATTTCTAGTTTTTAAACACTGTGTGAAAGTAAAAACAATAAAGGTTATGACTTAACTGATGAATGAATCCATCTTTATTATAAGTTGCCTTTAAGTGTTTAATCGCGATTAATCGCGATTAATTTTAAAACTGATGTGCGATTAATTAGTTAAAAAAATTTAATCGATCAACACCCCTAATATATATATATACAGTATATATATATACATATACATATATATTTGCACTAATGTTTGTATTACATCACTGCCTATAGTCATACTACTGTTTACATTCACTGTTTACATTTATTAATACTGTTTACATTATTATTATTATTGTACATTTATTACTACTGTTTACATGTATTACTACTGTTTATATTTACACTACTGTACTTTTATATCTACAGGTGACCCCCTACCTACGACTTCATCGACCTACGGCCGCCTGGACCTACGAACGTATCATATTTTATTAATTTAATATAAAATATAAAAAAATAAAATAAAAATAAAAACTTTTTTTTTTGTGTGTGTTTAAATGTTATTAATTTCATGTGTACAGTACAGCACTTTGTTGCAGCGGTGGTTGTTTTAAAGGCTTTATAAATAATATTTTTTAATAAAAATTAAAGAAATTATCTTTTTTTTAATGATTGCGCAACTTCCGGTCCGACAGGAAATGCCTGGCAGCCATTTTAGGACTCCCGCGGTCCTCCCGGCAGCCCCATGTGAGGACTGTGTGTGTTCGGATTGCCTCATATGGATAAATTACTACAGTACCTGTATCTGGAATCGCTCTGTGAGCTCTGTGGACGTCTCAGGCTGGAGCAGCAGCTGCAGATTGATCGCCGCACCGCCGCTCCAACACCAGGTCATGGCCTACCTAGCAGAAGCTAACACAGGCCTCGAGCAGCTGCCGTGGTTCGCTCACCGTCCGCCGCGCTGCTCGGCCCGATAACAACAACGCATGGCAACCTAAGATGTCGGCTTTGACCATCTCAAAGTAAGAAATTATATTTTTATTTATTCTGTAAATGTGAATAGCAATGTTTAACATTACAGTACACTACTGTACATGCAAGATGTCGGCTTTGACCATCTCAAAGTAAGAAATTATATTTTTATTTATTCTGTAAATGTGAATAGCAATGTTTAACATTACAGTACACTACTGTACATGCTTAAATGTGTGCGCGGCGCTCCGTTAGCGGTATTTCCGCGAGCTACGAACGGAATAAGGACCTATGAACGGGACGCTATTTTCACCCCCTAGCTACGGCAGAATCGAGCTGCGAACAGTTCTTATGTCCCAAACTCGTACGTAAGTAGGGGGTTTGCTGTACACTACTGCTGATACATATACAGTATTCTCTGACCAGCCTTATTTAAGGATGCCCAATGTGCCTTACTGCATATACCACTTTGCCTCTAT
>JBBPBX010018567.1:0-45447 GCA_038048925.1 Garcialebias charrua | reverse complement strand
TCCACAAGGGGGGCAGCAGAGGGGTGCCTGTTTCGTTTGCGGGAAGCTGGGGTATTGGGCACGCAGCTGCATCCACAGGCAACAGATGTGGGGACAGCAACAGCCGTACCAACAGCCCATGGGTCAGCAGCAACCCATGGGTCAGCAACAGGTGTACCAGCAACCCATGGCCAACAACAGTTTTACCAACAACAACCCATGAGCGCACCGCAACCCTTTCAGCAGATGCAGATGGGAGGTCAACAGCAGCTACCTCAACAACAACTACCTCAACCACAACCACTGCAACAGACTCTACCTCAGCAGCAGGCAGTCCAGCCTTCCCTCACGACAGGGGGACGAGGCTTCCAACAACAATGAGACACCCCACAGAAAATCCTGAGCGTTGGGGGAGGGGCAGACCCAACCATTGAAGTGCAAGTGCGAAATGAGAGCTTGCAATTTCTGGTCGACACAGGAGCGACCTTTTCAACAGTGACTCACACCCCACCTGACTGCGAACTGTCACATAGGTCAGTGGAGGTGATTGGATTTTCTGGGGCCACACAAAGACTGCCTGTAACGAGCCCACTACTCATAAGAGTGGGGACACAGACTCTGAGACATCCATTCGTGGTGGCAAGAAATGCACCCGCCAATCTGCTGGGAAGAGACATGCTGATCCGACTGGGAGCTTCAATCCTATGCTCATCAGATGGACTCATGGTGAGGCTGCCGGACGGCACCTCACTGAAATGTGGCCAGTTCACCACTACTCACTCACAGTGTGTGATACAACCAGTACAAAATGAATACGCTGACATGTACTGGGGGCTACTTGAACCTGAAGTCATGGGCGGGGGAGGCATCTATTCTGCTTATCTTGCGTGGAAACCACAGATACAGGAACTCCAGCCGTACTCGACCCCACCAGACCCTCCACATGTCACCCTCTTTTATGACAGAAGAGGAGATGAGGTGTTTCAGGAACATTTTGCAGAGCAAATAGAGGGTAAAATTTGGCCAATCACGACAGGTAATCTTTATGTGGGAGCAGAGGGAGTAGCTGCAATTGTTAATTTAACCCCTGAACAGCAGGAGTGGTATATGATGGGCACCGAAGCTGTGCCTCATATTTCACTAGGTTTGAATCCAAAATTTCAGGCTAAAGACTTGGGACCAATGGTAAAACGGGCTTCAGAAGCCGTTGACTGGGTAAAAACACCCACACCACTTGTCTGGCATTCAAAGAGCTGCGGGTGTTATGCAATTGAGTCTATTGCACATGATGTAGCTATAATGCAACATGAAGAGCTCCCCATGGAGCACGGTCGTGAACAAACTGACCACCCGCGTGCCGGTCAGCTGATTGATAGCATGCCTGAGGCGTTGTGGTCGAAAGGCCCCACGGATGTGGGACTGATTGCCTGCCCGCCCATAACGTTTCAGGTCCAAACTACTCACCCACTGTGGATTAAACAATATCCTCACAAACAAATTGCAGAGGAGGGTATTGCAGAAACAATCCAAGGTTTAAAAGAGAGTGGAGTGCTGGAACCTTCACAGTCTAATTGGAACACACCCATTTTACCTGTGCCAAAAGGGAACACAGGAAAATTCCGCATGGCGCATGATTTGAGGGCGATTAATAAACTTTTAATTACCCAAACTGTACCGGTTCCAAACCCATACGTGGCGTTAAACAATTTGACACCACAACATGAATGGTTCACCTGTCTGGATTTGGCGAACGCATTTTTCTGTCTGCCACTAGCTGAAGAATGCAGAGACATTTTTTCTTTCACTTTTAGGGGTGAACAGCTTCGATATAAAAGAGCGCCTCAGGGATTTGCGCTCACTCCTGGAATATTCAACCAAGTCTTGAAACAGGTTCTGAGTAAGGTGCCACTCCCACAGGACACAGTTCTCATCCAGTATGTTGATGATCTTTTGATCGCCAGTCATACTGTTGAGGACTCACTGGCAGCAACTCAATCAGTCCTTGAACACTTACACGCTGCTGGTTTCAAAGTCAGTAGAACTAAATTACAGGCGGTAAGACGACAGGTGTCCTTCCTGGGGAGAGTAATCTCTCAGAAGGGAGCGGGCCTTTCATCTTCACATCGAGACACAATTTTGCATCATCCAAAACCACAGACAGTGAAAGAGATGCTGTCTTTTCTCGGTCTGACAGGATATAGCAGAAATTATATCCCAGATTATGCAGGACAAACACAGATTTTGCGCGCTTTGGTTAAACAAAAAGGCATGAGAAACCCCACTGCACAGCTAGACTGGGATGAGGAAGCTGAGAGAACATTTATCAATGTGAAACAACAGATGAGCAGCGCAGCAGAGTTGGCGTTAGCAGATTATGGGCGTCCCTTCTACCTTGATGTCTCTGAAACAGACGGGGTGATAAACGGCGTCCTGTTTCAGAAACATGCAGGAGGGCGCAAAGTTTTGATGTATGTTTCTTGTTTACTTGACAACATGGAGAAGAGACATCCACCATGCACTCAGCACGCAGCAGGAGTGGCGAAGCTGGTTCAGAAAACTGCACATTTGGTAATGGGTCATTCACTGAACATTTTGACATCACACAGTGTAGTTGCATTTGTGAACTCACAGAACTTCACCATGACACCACTGAGACAGCAGAGAATCAACAAAGTCCTTGAAGCACCTAACTTGTTGTTCACACACGAGGGGATTAACATGGCAGACAGGTTGGGAGTGGCTGGTGAGCCACATGTGTGTGAAAAAAGAGTTGAGGTAGATGACAAAGTCAGGCCAGATTTACAGGCCACACCCTTAGAGGGAGGACACGTGGTGTTTTGTGATGGAAGTTGTTTTCGTGGACAGGATGGTCAGCTCAGTGCTGGTTTTGCTGTGGTGCGTCAGACAGACCAGGGCTATGACACACTAGTGTGTGAGAAGCTGCAGGGGTCACAATCAGCTCAGAGGGCAGAGGTCAGAGCTCTGATCTCTGCATTACAGTGGGCAGAAGGGGAGACAGTCACCATATACACCGATTCAGCTTATGCATGTGGGGCCGCGCACACTGAACTGGCTCAGTGGAGCAGAGGAGGGTTTCTGACAGCAAATGGTAAACCAATCAAACATGAGACAGACATGAGGGAGCTTGCATCAGCTTTAATGCTACCAAAGGAAGTAGCAATTGTAAAATGCAAGGGCCATGACACAGACACAGAATCCCAGACAGCTCGAGGCAACTGTCAAGCTGATTGGGAGGCAAAAAGAGCATCAGGATACAGCAACTGGAGTCAGATGGTGATGGTCACACCAGAAGAAGAGAGGGCCGTGAGATGGGATGAGGCCTCTGTAGCGTGTTGTCAACAAGGGGCGGCTCCTGAAGAAAAAACAGTGTGGCTGGACCTTGGAGCTACAGTGAGACCAGATGGTTTGTGGACACACCCGGATGATGGAAGATGGGTCCTTCCCTTGAGCCTGAAGAGGAGAGTTTTGGATGAAGCACACGGACTCGCACATGTCGGTGCCCACCAGATGAGAAAAAACCTTGTCAGCTGGTGGCACCCGCACTTGAATTCGTTGCTCAAAGCATTTGTGAAGGAATGCACCGTGTGTTCCTTACATAATTCAAAACCATCGATGAAACCGCGTGAACACGGCAAATTTCCGACCGAGATGACACCCGGTTATGAGATAATTATTGATTACACGGACATGATCGAGCCGGTAAAGGGATTCAGATACTTACTGGTTTGCGTTGATGCGTTCACCGGATGGCCAGAGGCGTGGCCAGCGAAAAAAGAAGACAGGAAAACGGTCATAAAATGTTTAATCAATCATTACATTCCAACTCATGGTTTTCCTTCAAAAATCAGGTCAGATAATGGTACACATTTCAAAAATGCAGATCTGCAGATGGTTGAAAAGGCTTTAGGCCTGAAACACATATTTGGTTCTGTCTATCACCCCCAGTCACAGGGCAAGGTCGAACGTTTGAACAGAAATCTGAAAGAAAAATTGGCTAAAATCTGTGCACAGACAAAAATTAATTGGCTTGAAGCCCTGCCCATAGCCCTTATGGCGGTCAGAGCCTCTGTGAACCGGGGTACAGGTTTCACTCCTTATGAGTTAACCACGGGGAGGGCATTTCCAGGGCCACAACAAAACGTTGGATGGCCCTCTGAAGAAACTGTGAAAATGTCACATGAGAGTTACATGGAAACACTAACAGGTCTTTTGTCCAGTTTCCATCTACAGATCCCTGAGTCCAGTACCCCTCAGGAAGAAAGGCCTGAATGCCCGTTGACACCTTGGGTGCTTCTGAGGGTCACGAGACGGAAGTGGGCGGAGCCACGCTGGACAGGCCCGTTCCAGGTGGTTGAGCGCACATCTCACGCAGTACGTCTCCGTGATAAAGGCTCTACGTGGTATCATCTGAGCCAGTGCACGCCAGCTGAGGAGCCTCAAAGGTCATCACAACAGGTCGAGGCAGCTTTGTCGGAGTTGCACAGCTGAGGGGGTCGGCTTTGCACCTGGAGGGAGTGGTCCACAAGAGCGGTGGGCTGTCCTGCATCTTCATCCTTGAGATCGGGTTCGAGGAAGGTGTGGGTCTCATCTTTCCATCGTTTCACTTCCTCTGCTGTGGAAGTCATCTGTTCGTGTGGTGTTCTGGTTCGAGTGGTGGAGCTTCCTGAAAACACCTGTCACCTGAATACACCTGTCTTCCTGAGGTGCATCTTTGTGCTTGCTTTTGAGAACAGGCCTGAACGATAGGGAAACAGTTCCCCAGGCCTGTCTGCCTTGTTGCTTTGAGAGAAGAGCGCCTGCTGCATGATTGCAGCTTAACAAGGCAGGCCACACCAACAGGAGCATAAAAGAGGAGGTTAACCATTCTCTTTGGGTCAGGGGCAGTTTTGCTTGACCAGTGGAACGGGGAAATTTGGACGAAGTACCAGCTGGGTATAATCTTTGGCAATCTGCAAGCCCAATGAAAGGGTGGTGACCTCTGAAGAAAAACAGCTTTCCACGAAAATCTAAACAGAACAGAAAGCAGAGGGTTAAATCGATTCATAAAAGACTGACACAGTGTTTTAAACTTTACAGGTGTTTCTATTTTGCATGATTGAATCAGCAATACTTCATACTTTAAATCTTAAATCACATTTTAAAGATCACACACTTAGGTTTAGATATTAGATTTCACCTCTAATATTAAATTAGTGTTGGATTTTATTACTGATTCTTAAATTAGATTTAATTTAGTCGTTAACTATTTGCTGCTACACTTTAACTTTTGGCTTTTATCAATTAAATTTACTTCTATTCTAAAAGTAGATTACAACAGAAAAACACATCGAACTTTCAAGGGTTTGGAGTTACATTTTTCTATTTCAGTGTTAAAATCATATAATATTATGGGTTTTTGATCGATTCCTTATTTCTGGTTTGAATTTTAATGAGAAAGCGATCCGTGCAGTATACAACTGTATTTTCTTACAGGTGCGGTTCCAGTGATTCCTGAATAATAAAGATAAAAATAATAATAATAAATTACAAGAAGAAGATTTTATTAAACTGTGCATGTGTTTGGTGTGTGGACTTTCTGCACCAAGGTATCTTGTGTGTTTACCTTTTCAGGTCGGCTCATTTTAACTGAGAAGTGGGTCAATTTCATCTTCTGTTTTAAAGTGTGTTACATTTCAGTGCCCACAGGTTGCTATTTTTACACAGTGTTTGTGCTACAGTTTGAGAGGGCCACGAGGAGTTCAGCATGGCGGATGGGCATAACAGAATTTTCCTGGCTGGAAGTGTGATGATGTTGATCATGATTCTGATTGTTTTATTGCTGGAATCTCTTTGTGTTATACCAGGTCTGCAGAGGTGTCGCGCAGAGGAGCCTATAAAGGTCAGGAGAGAGGTCCCCAGACTTAGGGCATGGTCTCAGATTCAGGATATCGATCAGTTGACTCTCAACTTGTCTCACAGCTTCCAGATGAACAGCTGGTATAAGTATGCTCAGTTTTTAGCCAGGGGGCGCCATAGTTCTGAATGTTATGTATGCACAAAGCTTCCTGTCACTGCATCCCACCTGCCCTTGCGTGTGAAGCCTTTAGAACGCAAGTTGTCTTTCTGTTTTTTACAGTACAGTTCCAGGGGATTCATCAAACAACCAGAGAGGTGTGTGGCTAGAAGGTACGAGCTGACACAGTCTGACCCGGTGGTGGTGCTGAGCCAGTATGTGGAGTGGACACCTGGTGAACAGTTTCCGATTTGTGTACACCGAGTGCAGCACCAAGACTCACATCAGGTGGTGGTTGGCTCACTGCCAACCAAGAGCTGCCAGGCGGTGTACCACCCTGGGAACATTCACGTGGGTGTTCCTGGAGTGAATGGGACGTTTCCTGTGGAGGATTTGGCTTGGTTGTGTGGTCATGCTGTGCTGTTGTCATTACCTGCGAACTGGACCGGACTGTGCGCACCTGTGGCGGTGACTGATGACTCATTCATGGCCTCAGTCAGCAATGGGTCTCATTATGTTCGTGAGAAGAGAGCAATTGTTCTCAAGCCTCATGACTCCATCTGGGGTTCAGATGTCCCACAGGAGTTTAAACATTGGACAACAGGTGAGAAAGTCATACTTTCTCTTTTTCCATGGGCAGGTGTGGGTAAGCTGATGTTGCGTTTGGAGACGTTGGATTACCGCTTTGGTGTGTTTATTAATTCTACGATTAAGGCGTTTGAGGGCATCTCGGCTGAGTTAACTGCCCTCAGAATTATGGTTTTGCAGAACAGATTGATTTTGGATTTATTGACAGCGTCGAAAGGGGGAGTGTGCGAGATAATAGGTAGAAATACCTGTTGTACTTACATTCCTGACGAGACTAGCTCTGACCCACAGGCCAGGGTGACCGCAGCCCTGACACAGCTGAGAGAGCTTCAGAAGGCGAAAGCAGCGGATGCACCTGCTGGACAGTGGGATGTGCTGTCCTGGTTCACTAGTGGATCATGGACTCAGGTGTTCTTTAAGATCTTGGCTTTTCCGCTAGCTATTCTGGTTCTGTTTTGCGTGTTTATGGGGTGTGTGACGCCTTGTGCGCGAGCAATGGTCTCCAGGATGGTTGTTACGAGGGAACTGGAGGATCGTGGGACAGTGTTTCCCATGATGCAGGTCAGACGCGGTCCAGTACCAGATGAGGGACATCACATGTATTTGGCTGAGACCAGATACCTGTAGAGGTGATGGGTGGTTCTTGGAGGAGTCCTAGGAGGACGATGGGGTTAAGGTGGTGGTTGCATTTATCCTTTTATGTTTTCATAGATTAGGCTGGTTTAGATACTGGCAGGTGATTATTGCTTTGGTGTTTGATTATTGTTTAGTTTTGGAGTCAGATGGGGTTTGGGTTAGATTTAGTTGATTTTGGTAGTTTATTTACATTGCATTGATTTTAGTTTGTTGATTTGTTTGTTTTGGTGTGGTGTTGGGATTGGGGTCCTCTTCAGGGGGCCCACCTGGAGTTCAGCTGTTGGTTTCGACCGATCTTTGATCGGTCGAGAGAGGGAGTGAATTATAAATCACCATTATATACGTTAATATGCTTAAACCTATACAGTATACTCATTCACAACTGTGTTTCATGTAATCACAAAGGTTTTAGACAATCATGTTTATACTCTTACCGGTGTGCAGTTTGATCAGACCTGCAGCTCGAAGCAACTCTCTGAGGCCAACACGTCCCACAGGGGGAAGGGCAAGCAGACACAGAATTTGGCTGAAATAACAGGTACATCTTTAGTATAAACATATACACTTAGTTTATGCAACACACTTAGTTCATGACACAGAATGTGCCACTTCATGACACAAAATGTGCCACAGGAGAAACATAAATGTCGAAGGAAACTAGTTTGAATCTAAACTCTTCTTAACTTATGCTCAAACAAGCTCAAACAAAGAGGAACACACAATCTGATGCAGGTCACTCCAGAGAGACCTTGGGCACGGCTATAAATCTCAGTCGCTGTGGCAACCATCGCTATCAGTTCGCCTGACCAATCACACCGCAGAAGGAGCCCAAAACAATTTATGATATCTCACAGCAAAGGAGCAAACTGGCATTCCTTGACGAGACTTCGGGCGAAAAGGTCTGTTCAACGAATCATCCGGTCATATGCATATAGATCAATTGATGTCTGCTTATTCTGTTAACCTGTATCTTTTTCAATAAATCATATTTGCTTCAAGAGACGCCTGGCTCATTTGAACACCCAAACTGAAATCCCTTCATACTGTAATGTTAAAATATGAAACCAAAGCAGTTTGCCAGGGCAAAATGTTTTTAGTTTATTTTAGAGAGAGAAAAAGATACTTTCAAGCCCAAAACCGCAATCATAACTGGATAACAACAAATTCAAATATACTTTTTTTCCCTGAAAAGTTACAAGAAGAAGCCTTTTTAAATCAGGAACATCATGAACAGTATGTCCTGATGCTGCTCAATAATTCAGGTCAAACAAATCTAACAAGGATCAGGTCTTCTGAACGGATTCTTCTTTGTTGAAACATTTCATCTGAGGAGCTGCAAAAACAGTAAAAAAAGTAGTTTAACCAGTTACTGCTGACTTCCAGAAACTAGCTACTACTCACATGTAAACAGAGGACATCTGCCCACTGATGGCTGCTTGCTATTCAACAGGAGCTGAGTGGCTCTTCACATTCTCAAGGTACAAACAATGGGGAGACCAGTCCTTTATTGTTGCCGGCTCAAAAGCCTGGAACAGCCTCCCCCTTGAGCTGCCTGCGTGCCACCTCTGATCTGACTCTGTTCAAAACCAGACTGAAGACTCACTTGTTCAAAAAAGCTTTCAGTGTGTAACTTTTATTACTTTGGTATTTTAGTATGTAGCATTTTTATTTCCATTGCCTCATTTTATTGCTGTTGCTTTTATTTTATTTTCACTGATTTATTGTACCGGTTTTTATATTTTCTGTCCTGTTAAGCACCTTGGTCAATACAAGGCATTGTAGGAAGGTGCTATACAAATAAAGTTATTTAGTGCGAATAGCTATCTTCTGGCTGAATATCAATGAACAGATTGTTCCAGTGTCTGGATGCTTAAAACCCGATCCATTTTGGAATGTAAGATTTTGCTTTGGCTATTTGATGTAACTGATAAAAACTGGTTTTGAATTGAATTGAGAAAGCTCCTCGGATGAAGAGCAAAACGTCTTCTGTTACAAATTAAGTCCAGTTGTTTCTGTATTGAACATTTTTTTAGATAAATAGTATAATACTGTGACGTTTTATGAATTTTGGTTTGTTTCCTACTAGTCCTGTATGAATCAATTGTAATAATAATAATCATTTTATTTAAAAGCGCCTTTCAGGACACCCAAGGACACTTAACAAATTGTGTTCCACTAAGACACTTATTGGAGGTTTGTGACTTTAAAAATCTGAGGGGACTGTTAGCATGTGTAGCTACATCTTCCACCAGCCGTCCCATTATTTAGCAAACCGTTTGTTTTTAGCTACATTAGCATTTTGCTCATGTGTGCTCACAGAGTGTGAACACGTTTTTAGCAACACACCACGTAACATTCAATAGTCACATCATACACAGTTTTAAAGTTATGCATGCTGTTGTAATAGAGCTGACATCATTACACACACAAAAAGAAAAAAATAAAGGTAAACTTACCGCAACGTGTTTTCTCAAATTTGACGTCGAGTTCATGTAGGCTGAAACATCTACAAGTTTTGGCAGACACAGCTGACAGCGCATGATGTAACTGTTCTTTTTAGACGACTGAAAGGTGAACATAGATCGTATGTGAGGCCAGAGGTGCTCTGAATTCGCTTCGCCAGCTTCTGTCGCCATTCTTTCAGGAACCGTCCGAACGTCTTTCTCTCAAACCGCTTTCATCTCAAACCGAGTCCAGAATCTCAACGTCACTGGCCTGCGCCGGCTGCGTGGAGAGTTTGTTGTGGTCACGTGACTGGTTGGCTTCACTTGATTGGTTACATGTCAGGTGACAATAAGTAACGCAATAAATTTGCCGCAAATGTTTTTATATATTTTAAACAAAAAGTAACGGTAGCGATCGGCAGAAAGCCCATAGTAACGGAGTAAAAGTTGCGGTTTCCTCCCCTAAAATTTACTCAAGTAAAAGTATAAGTCTTTCACATTTAAACTACTCTCACAAGTACAATTTTCTCAAAAAGTTACTTAAGTAAATGTAACGGAGTAAATGTAACGCGTTCCTACTGAAGGGATTTCTCATGAGGTGTTCGAATGACCAGTCTCTCTTAGAAAAATGATGAAGATTTATTGACAGACACACAGGTTTACAGGTTAACAGAGTTACAGCATAAATAAGCAATTCTTTGTGCACAGAGAATTGTGAGCATTTGTCAGACCTTTCCTCGGCGAAGTCCCTCAAAGAATGCTGACGATATCTGAGATGTTTTGGAGTATGAAGCTGCCGTTTGAGCTTCTCTGGTCTCTGATTGGCTCAGAGCACTGATAAGGCGTCCTGGAGCCTTTCGTGCTTGTCAGTTCTATGACCTTGTAGATTTATAGCTTTGGTGAGAAGTCTCTCGAAACTGTGTTCTTTGTTCTGCTTATCTGCTCAGTAAGAGAGTTTTAGAAATGTACCATTAGATGTGTCCTGTGTGCGATATTAATGTAAATTAATGTCCAGATCCTAGTATGTGTGTGGTTCATAAGTACTACTTATTTTAGTAGTATGATTCCTGTGTTTGTGTGTCTGTGTGTTCTGATCTCCTCAGAAGGCCAAGAGAAGCACAAAGGGCAACTGCCCGCTTAGCATGTTATCTGCATCTGAACATCCTGTTCGTTAGATCTAAAAGTATGTCTTATAATGTTGTCTAATTGCATAAACATATGTAAAACAGTTGTGAATACCTTGATTATAAAGCACTTGTGTGTTAATCATATACAGTAGTGTACAGGTAGTCCCCGATTTACGAGCGCTCTGATCTACGAGGTTCCAGACTTACGAGCTGGCGAATTTTTGGAAAAAACGCAAAAAATACTGAGTTTTCATGTGTTTTTTCACCACAGTTAGTTAGTTAAGCATATGGACACACGTTTCCGATCATTTTTATGCACTCATAAGCAGTTTTTGGATGAAAATAGAGTGTTTTTAGTCGCGCTAGCGAAAACCGTTCCAATTTACGAGCGAAATTCCGGATTTACGAGAGAAATGGCGGCCGTTCCGAAATACGAGATTTCCGGTTTACGAGCAACTCGTTGTAACGGATCTCGCTCGTAAATCGGGGACTACCTGTATTCGATTCAAATGAGATTAACATATAGAACCTCTAAACGTGTGTATTTTCCTTCACTCCCTCTCTCGACCGATCTTAGATCGGTCGAAACCAACAGCTGAACTCCAGGTGGGCCCCCTGAAGAGGACCCCAATCCCAACACCACACCAAAACAAACAAATCAACAAACTAAAATAAATGCCATGTAAATAAACTACCAAAATCAACTAAATCTAACCTAAACCACACGAAAAACACATCACACCAAATAAAATCACCCAAAAACAAAAAATCAACCAAATGTAATGCAACCTCCATCTGACTCCAAAGTTAATCAATAACCCCAACACCAAAACAATAATCACAATCCACAAACCACTCCATCAAGACACAAGAGGGTAAATGTAATCATCCCTTTAACCCCATCCTTGGAGAGCTCTGCCTGATCCCTCATCAACTCCACAGGTATCTGGACTCGGCCAAATACCTGTGAACCCTCTCATCCGGCAGAGAACTGCGTCTGTGACTCCAAAATCAACCCTCTAGATCAACAATCAAACACACCATACACACCCCAAACTGACCCCATTATTAATCCCCAAAACCATCCAAGAATAAAACCCATGCTAGTATCTATACCAGCCTAATCTACGAAATCATAATATAATCATCACTACGACGCCATCATCCCACCTCAAAACAAAAATAAAACATGAAACACACCGGAAAACAACAAGACATCATAGAATTAATGTGATTATCCCAAAAGCAACACCTCTCCATTCCATCACCAAACATCCCCCGCCACTACAGGTATCTGTTCTCTGCCAAATACAGGTGAGTTTGTGCGGCAGGCGATGGCCTGCACCCCGCCTGCACCAGGGGAAACGCCGTCCCATAATCCTCCACCTCCCTGGAAGCAATCATCTTCGAGATCTTTGCCCGTGCACAAGGTGTCACACACCCCATAAATAGGCAGAACAGAACCAGAATCGCTAGTGGCAAGGCCAAGAGCTTGACCAACACCTGAGGCCATGACCCTCTCGTGAACCAAGACAGTGCATGCCACAGCCCTGTATGCGCCTCCTCCGTCTGATGCTCCTGAAGCTCTCTCAGATGGCGCAGGGCCACTGTCACCCTGACCTGTGGATCCGAAGCAGACTCATCAGGTATGAAGGTACAGCAGGTGTTATTATCAATCATCTCACACACTCCATTAACAGATGCCTTAAACAAATCCAACAGCAATCTATGATGTAAAGACACAACATACATGGCCCACCGCTCTGCAGAGGTGGTCCCTAACGCCTGCACCGACTCATAAATGAACATCCCAAATTGGTAATCTAAAGATTCCATGTGCAACAGGTGGTCCCCGACCTTCGATCCCGGGAAGAAGCTACGCTTCCATTCCACTGGGACCTCTGAACCCCAAGAAGACTCGAGCTGACTGACGTCAGAAGTCTTTGACCGTCCCACATAGTGAGAACCGTTACTCAAAGACACCAGGTACGACCCCTCTGTAACCGCAACTGGTGCACAGCACCCAGTCCAGTTCGCTGGCAAGGTCAGTAATACCTGATGTCCACACAGCCAGGCCAAGGCCTCAACCGGATACGTACCATTGCTGCTAGGCACACTCCTGAACTCCCTGCCCGGATGGTATACCGCTCGGCACCTCTCCTCAGGGAGTGACCCCACTACCACCTGATGTGAGTCCTGATGATGGACGCGGTGCACACAAACAGGAAACTGTCCACTGGATGGCCATTCTACAAATTGAGCTAACACCATCGGGTGTGATAATGTACTCAATTTGCACCACTTAGGCTGACATTGCAGGTGCTCCATGTAAAATCCTCTGGAGCTCATCTGCAGAACACAAAATGACAACATCCGGTCAAGAGGTTTAATCGTCAATGGCAGCTGTGATTCCTCAACAGGAAGTGGGGTGCAGATGTAAGACTCAGACCTGTGGCGGCTTCTGGCCAAGAACTGCGCATACCTGTACCAAGAGTTCCTCTGAAAGACTTCAGAAAAATTCATCGATAGATGACCCTCCTCCTGTACCTGCGTCCATGCCCCCTGCATGAGGACATCTCTCTTGCCCCTCTGATGAGGTACGGGATGACAGCTTGGATGACCTGGTATCACACAGAAATACTCCAACAACAGAATGATGGAAACGATAATCAATGACCCCACACCTGCAGCCACCATTAGCCTCTTCTGCCCCTCAGCCATGCTTGATCTAGTTCGAAATCCTCTACAGTGTCAAACTTTGAACCCTGAAATGTGATGAAACACAACAGAAACACAAATTACCCCCTTCTCAGTTAAATCTGCAGAACCTGAAAAGGTAAATACACATGAAAAGCAGTAATGAAACCCAACCATCAAACGCATGCACAGTTTACAAAATCTTCTTTTTCCCGCTTTCTTTTTTATTTACATAGGAAATCACTGGAACCGCACCTGTAAAAATACATCCTCAAAATGAATAAATCACTCACCCATTGAATTTTGAACCAGAAATAAGAAAGTGGTCAAAAACCTCTAATATTTTATGATTTCACGCTGAAATTGAAAAATTTAACTCCAAACCCTTGAAAGTTAGACCTGGAAATTATGTGTTGTTCTGTTGATTTCTAATTTTAGATATAAGTAAGTCTAATTGATAAAAGTTAAAAGTTAAAGTGTAGCAGCAAATTGTTGACCTAAACCAACTCTAAGATAAGAAATAGTCATTAATTTAATATTAAAGGTGAAATTTAATATCTAAACCTAAGTGTGTGATCTTTAAAATATGATTTAAGATACAAAATATGAAATATTGCTGATTTAACCCTGCAAAATGGAAACACCTGTAAAGTTTAAAACACTGGGTCAGTCTGTCTGAATCGATTTAACCCTCTGCTCTCTGTTCTGTCTAGATTTTCGTGGAAAGCTGTTTTTCTTCAGAGGTCACCACCCTTTCATTGGGCTTGCAGATTGCCAAAGATTATACCCAGCTGGTACTTAGTTCAATTTCCCCGTTCCACTGGTCAATCAAAACTGCCCCTGACCCAAAGAGAATGGTTGACCTCCCCTTTAATGCTCCTGTTGGTGTGGCTTGCCTTGTTAAGCTGCAATCATGCAACCGGCGCTCTTCTCTCAAAGCAACAAGGCAGACGGGCCAGGGGAACTGTTTCCCTATCGTTCTGGCCTGTTCTCAAAAGCAAGCCCAAAGGTGCACCTCAGGAAGACAGGTGTTTTCAGGAAGCTCCACCACTCGAACCAGAACACCTCACGAACAGATGACTTCCACGGTAGAGGAAGTGAAACGATGCAAAGATGAGACCCACACCTTCCTCGAACCCGATCTTAAGGATGAAGATGCCGGACAGCCCACCGCTCGTGTAGACCACTCCCTCCAGGTGCAAAACCAACCCTCTCAGCTGTGCTGCTCCGACTGAGCTGCTTCACTCGATGTGATGACCTTCGAGACCCCTTTTTCGGACCCCTCTCTGGCTGTGGCTCTCCCTCTCTGGCGAGGAGCTAGTGATGTGCGCCTCGACAGCTCCGCTGTGCGCACCCCCCTTTGGCTCAGGCCACTCTCTTCTAGAGGCCCTGAGAAACACCCCAGGTGTCAGTGGACCCTCCGGCCACGTTCAGGCTTAGCACTCTCAGGTGTAACGGATTCAAAGATCTGTAGATGGAAGCTGGACAAACAACTATTAGTCTCTCAAAATACATTATATGCAACATTACAACAACCCTTGTCCCCGATCTACAGATGACCTCAGCCCTAACGACCATTTTGTAAAGCCCCAACTGAATTAATTTTAGTCTGTGCACAGATTACAGCCAATTTTTCAAAAGTATACTAACATGTTGAGGCCTAAAGTATTTCTAACATTCCCTAGATTTGCATTGCTAAAATGTGTACCATTATCTGATCTAATTTTTACAGGAAACCCATGACCTGGAATGTAACAATTTATTAAAAAACATTTTAGGACCGGTTTGTCGTCTTCTCTTTTAATTTTTAATTTTTATTTTTCAGCCCCTTGTCAGCCGGTGAGCGCGGCACACCAACCATAAATTTCTGAACCCTTTGATCGGTTCGAGCATGTCTGTACAACCAATTATTATCTCATGACCCGGTGTAGTCACGTCGAAAATTCCTAGATCGCGCGACCTCCTCATCCGTTGAGCCTCACGCAATGAACGCACGGCGCAATGTTCTGATCAGAAAATTTAAATGTGTGTGTGTCACCAGCTGAAATCTCCTTCAGCTGGTGTGCTCCACACGCGCGAGTTGCTGCTCCTCAAAATCTTCTTGTCTTCCATCTTCTGGATGGTCCAGCCACACTGTTTTCTCTTCACTGAGGAGCCGCCCCTGTTGACAGCAAGCCACAGAGGCCTCCTCCCATCTCATGGCCCTCTCTTCTTCTGGAGTGACCATCACCATCTGACTCCAATTGATGTATCCCGATGCTCTTTTTGTTTCCAAATCAGCTTGACAGTTACATTCTTTGATGTTTATTTATTGTCTGTGTGTTGGTTTTGTCAACGCTGTGATACCATATCGCACGTCTGCTTCCTGTGTCTCCCTTTGCTGTCCAAGACCCTCTCATGTCCACTGAACGAGCTTAGTTAGTGCTGCACCCAAAGTTCACACAGAGCCCTGCCTTCGCACTCTGCGCTGACTGTGTTCCTTTTTCCGCTTCAAACCTACCATCGCATCAAAACACTGATCTGTCTGAAGCCCCTTACCCAACCAGCACTATCATTGCTCCGCTTTTGTGTCCACGGAAACCACTATTCTCACCGACCACCACGTGCGCCTTCTGTGTTTTTCATCCTGCAAATTTGTTCCCTCCTTGTCATCAACTTGTGCTCTCCTTATCTCTGAAAGCCTGTTCTTACTTAATTGATCTTATCTGCACTGATTAACGATCCAATTCCTGCGGCATAGCTATAATCCTGAATTTTAACGAATCTGTTGTGCACACCAGACTCCCAGAAACGCGTTCCCTCAAGGAGACTGCCGTTATTTATCTAACCTTCAACACCCAATATGAATAATTGTGGTGACACCAATTTTACCTGTGAAAATATTCACAAACTCATTTTGTTGTGGTCCTCGGGATGAGAGCCTTGTTATTTTGTTTAAGAGCCCTCTGGAACCGGGAGGAGCAGGCAGACAGAGCTCCAAATCAGTATTAACCTAATAATTATGTGACCTGCGGTGGCCTGTTCTATGTGTCATCATTAAATAATGCACTTTACGTTTGGACCCTGAGACTGAGGCCCCAGTGTGACCCCACCGATTCAAATGGGAGGCCGACGCCTTCACGGGTTGCTGGAATGAGTGACTCCTGACAGCTGTTCCACATGCTCATGCTCTGGTCGTGTGAGCTTGTCCATTGTCCAGCTTAGGTCAGCTTCAGTGCCCCGCCACTTCTTTCTGGTGGCTTTCTCTGCAGGATGCCCCAAGTCCTGACTTCACTTGATTTCACGTTGTGTTTGCTGACTTTGACATCTGTTTGTGTCCTGGACTGTTCTTTTGTTCAGGTCGTTGCCTTGAACTATGGCTGAGGAAGTTCATGGACATTCTGGTGTTTGAATGACAGTTCTTTGCTTTTTCCTTCAACTGTCTTTGTCTTGTGTCCATTCATGAGTGAGAGGTCTTGCTCTCACTTACTGGCAGCTGTCGCTCTCAGAGTCAAAATGAACCATGTAGACGTCAACTTTATGCATTCAAATCCAATGGAGCCATCACTGTTTCCCCAATCTCCTGATAAACGAAAAGTTTCGTGCATTTTGGTTGAATCCTAACTCATGGTAAATTACAATTATGTGTTCTGTAAGAAAATAGGTCTGTCTGTCTGATGTTCCCTCTCCACGCACTGTGTGCTGTCAGGCTGTAGGCTGAAAAAGAAATACGCGTAATTGTCTAATAATGACGCCAATAATATCACTATATGAAAACTCAAAAGTGAAATCTTCTCGGCATTTGTCTCCCAGAGCCCATCTCTTTGGATCTGGTCGTCACAACGTCTTTCCTTTCCCCAATCTAAAGTCAAAAGCAAAACATTTTACAAAAAGTTCTTACCAGAAATTGAAAATGAATTTAACCTTGACCCAAGACTGTCTAATCCAATCTGACTGTCCAATCTACATGTCATTGTTGATTTTTTTTTACTTTATTTACCCAACCGAGGTCTGTCTGCTTGTTTTGTATATAATGTATATAGAAATCTGTCATATCCTGTTGGTTTTGAAATGTCAACATCTGTTTACTGTGATTGTAGTTTTCTTTATTTTCCTTTGATAAGTGCAAATGCCTATTGCCAATGTGACGTGTGCTGCTGACCACTTGACCAGGTCACCCTTGTAAACTAGATCTCTGTCTCAACGGGCTCTACCTGGTTAAATAAAGGTGATTGATTAATTGATTGATTGTTGATTTTTCTCTAGAACTCTCGTGTTCATCTAATTGATGCTCTGAAACTTCTCAAAGTAAGCTTTTCGCTCTGTGGCTGATTTCTAGATAATTTTCACCTCACCTGCCTAATCGTCTCTCTGGTACTTCCTCAACCTCTGAGTGGCCTTCTTGCACCTCTCTTCCAATATGAACCTTTTCATATCATTCGACATTTTTCTGGCTTTCTCCCTCCTTCAGTTTCTGCAATTTGCTTCAACCTCCTGTAGGTGGCGCTGTTTGACTGCTCTTCCTCCTGCCACCTGCTGCTCTGAATTTTCTTTAAATTGAACAGTTCTCTGTGTGGCCTAATTTCTGTCCAGTGTCCGCAATTAAGAACAATTCTTCTAGAAGGTCAATCAGTTTTAGTTGTTCATCATAATTATTAATTAACCGTTTATAGTCTGCGACCGTTTTACAATGAGCTATCTTATGTTTGTCTTGTTTAAATCTGGTTAGGACTAAATTAGATAAAATTCCTGTTGATCCGTTTGCTTTCTCATCAATTTTTGATGCAAGTTCGCTCAACTTGTGTTTTTATCGTTGGTAAAAGTCTGATATTTGCTCGGATCCTAAGCAATAGTTCACAAATTTTCCGTGTCCCTGCATTTTTTATTCTTATTTTTTAATTTGCATGTGTGCCATAAATTGCCTCTCAAAACATTCACCCAAAATCTTTATTCCACAAGCATCCACAGATGTGCTGTGCATGAGAAACACAGGGCCAAGCCTGTGGAAAATCAGACTTGCCCTACTGTTATACAACAGCGCCACCTGCCATTCATGCAAAATATAGCAGCACCATTCACCACTGGAAAAAGAAAAAGAAAACTTCACTTCACACTCACTTCACTCTCTCTGAGTCGACACAAACAATTAATGACAATCAAAAACACCGAAAATGGACATATATATAGAAAGACACCCCCCTTTGACATTAATTGACATGAATAGACAAAAGAAACGAGGACAAATAATTGGGATCCCTTCCCCCCTAAAATAATGATTCACATTAAAAAATTTAAAGAAATGCGACGCAAAGTATTATAAAACAAATTAAACATATTCCCAAGTGGCATCAATAAGCTTCCGTATACAAGCAACCCTCTGCGTCTGCTGTTCTCTTTTTTCTTTTTCTACAGACCTCTTTCGGTCACCGCCCCCAGTGCGAGTCCACTGCACTAAATCCGCAAGTTTAGCGCAAGGCACACTGGGAGCTGTAGTTTTCACCTCAGCGTGAACTTCCGGCGACCCCTCCTACGCCGCCAGTCTACGGCCACGTCCGATATTTGAAACAAGCGGCAGCTGTCCTTTCTACTCATGAGCGGACATGAAACAAGTAGAACGACCTCTTCCAGCTACTCAAAGGATCGAACGCTCCGGAAACGCTTTTCTAAACTAGACAGTGCAACAAGTCTTCGTGACTCCCACTCCTCACGCGGACGAACGGATCCGCCCCACGTGAACAAGCGGCCACAACCTGCCCCCACGGCTTGAATAGAAAACGTTTATTCCCCAAAAGTAAGTAATCAAAGCCTCCATGTTCGAGCACCTCGTGATCAAATGAAACCCGAACCACACACACACAACGACACACACGAAGGAAAAACCACGAGCACGCGCCCCCCCTCTCACGAGCACGCGCCTCGGCCCGAAGCCGAGCTGCCGGGACCGTCCCGCACACACACACACAAGCGTCTGTTCAAACTGAAACCTGTGTCGTCAGAACAAGCCAAATACGTATATTTAACTTTAACTCTAAGAACCAGAATACATCACGAGACTGAACTTCTTCTGTTTGCAGTTTAATTTGGGACTGTGGCCAAATAGTCGTTTCTGTTTAATACACGGTCGACTCACCTTATGTAGTCATGTCACAGAGCTCCACTGCAATACATCTGAAGAGAGTCATCGTCGCACCCTCCAAATCAGAGAAAGAGACAAGGCCAGACGTTCGGGGTCACCATGTTGAAGGGATTTCTCATGAGGTGTTCGAATGACCAGTCTCTCTTAGAAAAATGATGAAGATTTATTGACAGACACACAGGTTTACAGGTTAACAGAGTTACAGCATAAATAAGCAATTCTTTGTGCACAGAGAATTGTGAGCATTTGTCAGACCTTTCCTCGGCGAAGTCCCTCAAAGAATGCTGACGATATCTGAGATGTTTTGGAGTATGAAGCTGCCGTTTGAGCTTCTCTGGTCTCTGATTGGCTCAGAGCACTGATAAGGCGTCCTGGAGCCTTTCGTGCTTGTCAGTTCTATGACCTTGTAGATTTATAGCTTTGGTGAGAAGTCTCTCGAAACTGTGTTCTTTGTTCTGCTTATCTGCTCAGTAAGAGAGTTTTAGAAATGTACCATTAGATGTGTCCTGTGTGCGATATTAATGTAAATTAATGTCCAGATCCTAGTATGTGTGTGGTTCATAAGTACTACTTATTTTAGTAGTATGATTCCTGTGTTTGTGTGTCTGTGTGTTCTGATCTCCTCAGAAGGCCAAGAGAAGCACAAAGGGCAACTGCCCGCTTAGCATGTTATCTGCATCTGAACATCCTGTTCGTTAGATCTAAAAGTATGTCTTATAATGTTGTCTAATTGCATAAACATATGTAAAACAGTTGTGAATACCTTGATTATAAAGCACTTGTGTGTTAATCATATACAGTAGTGTATTCGATTCAAATGAGATTAACATATAGAACCTCTAAACGTGTGTATTTTCCTTCACTACCCACCTCTGAATAAAATATCTGGTTTGTAAATATCTGAAAAAATGGGATTGTGGGAAACCATACTTATTGCTAAGTTGTTCAAATGATGCCAATTTCTTCTCAATGAAAAGGTCCTTAAAATGAGTAAGACCGCTCCTGCGCCATCCCAGAAACACCCCATCCTGAAGAGATGGTTTAAACAAATGGTTAAGTGCAATGGGGCTTAGAGGGGAAAACTCCTTAAGTTTAAAATGTTTTCTAAACTGGCCCCATACTTTTAGTGAATGTTTCACTACAGGATTCAAAATGGAGTTGGGTGAGGAGAGTGAAAGTGGAGCACAAAGCATAGCTGGTAGAGATATATTATTGTTGTTGTGTAATTCCATAGTCACCCAATCAGGGGAATTACTCCGGTTATGATAAAAATACCAATGCACTAAGCATCTGAGATTAGCAGCCCAATAATAAAACCGAAAGTTAGGAAGACCAAGATCCCCCTCCTCTTTAGGTTTTTGAAGATTCATCTTATTAAGCCTTGGACGTTTATTCCTCCATAGCCTGGCCCTCGCCTTCCTGCACAGCTCCGCTCAATTCTCATTTCCCTTCACTGCACAGTCTGGGACTTCTCTCATTAACAACCATTTCTCCGGTAGATTTTTGTTCGGACCAATCAGAGAACAGAAGGGACGGAGTTTTGGACCCTAACCCACGCCCCCACCTGTCCCAGCGCGCAGAGCCCTATAAAAGGGCTCTGCCAGCGCGCAGTCAGCGAGCACCGGCATGTTCTCATTCAAAGCGATGCAAAGCGATGCAGAACTGTTTTATATGTGACACAAATTTATTAATTTCCCCTTCTTAATCCCTTATCTGGAGTTTTCTTTTGTTTTTTGGGCCAAAAGTCAAGTGATCGCTCGCGCCCTCCTCCTTCTCTCCCTCCGCTGAAATGAACAAGGAAATGGCTGTCACGAGAATTAAACTCGGGTTTTACGTTGCTGACCGAGTCCCATCAGATGTTCTGGTCTTCTGGTGAGCTGGACCAGCGATCCATGGTTTTATTGTATTTTATTAAAACGTTTTATTAACATATAAACACAGAATTTCCAGCGCGGCAGCCGGCAGCAAGAGAAAAGCTGCAGGAGGCGGAGCAGTTGTCAAGTTCACCAGAGCACGGGGAGCAGCCATATATGGCTCTGAGGGGAGGGAGCAGAATGCTTTCCCTGTTCAAAATATCCAATGGTTTTGTTCCTCAGCAGAGGCCAACGCCTCCAGCAAGAATCGTTTTAAAATGGAGAGGTCCCAGACCCTAGTCTGAAGCGAAGTGAAGGACAGGGTGTGGTTTTAACCAGGCTAATTCCTCCATATGTAGGATGAAAAAATTGAATCCAGCTCGTTGAAAAATATATTAGGAATAAAAATAGGTAGTGCCTGAAAAACATATAAAAATTTGGGTAGTATAGTCATTTTAATTGAGTTTATACGTCCTACCAAGGACATGGAAAGTGGCGTCCATTTTGTGAGGGATCTTTTCACTTGGTTCAACAGTGGAGTCAGATTTTCTTTGAACAAGTTTTTATGTTTTTTTGTCACTGTGACACCCAGATATGTAATTTTTTGTCTTTCAATTCTGAACGGCAAATTAGTAAAGTCTGAGATATTTACTTTATTACTTAAAGGGAAAAGCTCACTTTTGGTAAGGTTCAATTTATACCCGGAGATCTGGCCGAATTGGGTAAACAAGTTGAGGGCAAAAGGCAGTGAAGTTGATGGCTTGGAAATAAAAAGTAAAAGGTCATCAGCGTAAAGCGACACCTTATGTTCCATGTCATTTCTCCAGATGCCGGATATCTCCTTACTGGTTCGTAGTGCAATAGCGAGGGGCTCTTATGGCTAGATCAAAAAGCAGGGGGCTAAGAGGACAGCCTTGGCGGGTGCCTCTTTGTAATTTAAATGGTTTCGAGGTTTGAGAATTAGTACGTACTGTAGCAGATGGCTGATGGTACAATAATTTAATCCAATGAATGAATTTTCCTCCAAAACCAAATTTACTAAGAGCTGCAAAAAGATAGTCAAATTCAACCCGATCAAAGGCCTTTTCAGCGTCAAGAGAAACAACACACTCATCCGAGACTGTGGGACTTGAATAAACTATGTTAAGCAACCTACGTATATTAAAATATGAATGTCGGTCTTTAATGAAACCTGTTTGGTCTTTTGAAATAACAGATGGTAGGACGGTTTCGAGCCTACGGGCAAGAATCTTAGCTAAAATTTTAACATCTGTATTCAAGAGAGAAATAGGTCTGTATGAGGTGCATTCCATTGGATCTTTTCCTTTTTTTACAAGTAGTGTGATACAGGCTTCATAAAATGACTGAGGGAGGGATCCTTGTTCAAAGCATTCAGTAAGGGTGGAACTAAGCTGAGCAGATAGTAAGACTGAATTTTTTTTTAATTCAGAGGGAAAACCATCTGGACCTGGAGTTTTGCCAGACTGCATTGAAGCTATTGCTAGTGAGACTTCTGACTGGGAGATGGGTTCATCTAACCTGTTTTTGAGTTCAGGTGAGATGACAGGGATGTGAAGTTTAGCTAAGAAATCATCAATCTTTTTAGGATTGGTTTGTAATTGTGAGCTGTATAACTCCGAGTAGAAGTCTCTGAATGCATCATTAATTTTTTCATGATCTGTGATTGTATTGCCGTCTTGTTTTCGAAGTTTAGGAATAGTTTGCCTTGCCCTAGAGCCCTTAAGCATGGTTGCTAATAGTTTATCAGGTTTGTCGCCATGTACATAGAATTTGAATCTGTCATGCAAGAGAAAACGTTCAGCTGAATGTGTTGTTAGTAGGTCAAGCCTCGTTTTAAGTTCAATACGCTTTTTCAAAAGTTCCGGACATTGATTGTGTGCATATTTTACGTCAATCTCTTTGATTTGTTGCATTAGGTTATTCTGTTCGTAAGTAGACTGTTTTTTTATTTTTGCTGAGTAGGCAATAATCTGGCCTCTGATATAGGCCTTAAAAGCATCCCATACTATGAGGCTAGAAATCTCTTGGGAGGAATTAGTAGCAAAAAAAATGTATCTCATCCTGAATAAACTTTAGAAAGTTTTCATCCGAGAGCAAGGTTGAGTTAAAACGCCATTGTCCAGTTCTTGGGGAAAAGTGAGGGAGAGATAGGGACATAGTGAGTGGGGCGTGATCTGAAATTACTATGCTCTGGTAGTGTTACGACCGGTAAAAAGCCACAACATATTTGAAGGATGTAGGACACAAGGAAAAGGTTTAACAGAATTTTTATTAACTAAACTAAAGTCCGGTCAAGAATGAAGTCATCTGCAGCAGCTCCCTCTGGTCAGGAACCACCACCGGCTTCTCCAGGCATCCCACGTCACAAACAAAAGAAACAAAGTTCAACTGAGAGATGGGTTAGGGTAAAGCAGCCAAAAGGAAAATAAGGCTGTCCAACAGAGCCAACTCCCATAGAGCCGGTGAACCCTGTTGGACAACGGGCTAACTGTACCAGAACTCTAGGCCTAAAAGATGGAACTAAAGCGAAAACAGGACTACCAGCTTTACCCAACCAGAACGTTATGAAAGTAATTATATGCAAAAAAGAAGAGAGGCATGAGCCAACACAGCTGCCTCTAGCAGACAGCACATCAGAGCCCTGAGCCCAGTCTCTGAGACTCAGAACCCTCAACAGCTTAGGTCCTCTACTCTAGGTACACTAGAGTCCACGCGAGCCTCTAAACAAGAGAACCAGAGCACATTAGTGCTCTAACCAACACTCTCAAAAGATGAGAGCACTAACGACCTCTCATCTATGAAAGAGATCACTACAACCAGGGAGGGTGGAGGAAACTCCCAGTTCTACAAACAAACATCTGTAGGTTCACCTGATGAATGTTCAAACAACAATAAGTACACAGCAGGCTTAATTTACCAACCTGTACTCTCAAATGTCCTCTAACAATCCAAACCTCCACATGAAAGCTCAGCACACTGTGGTCAGGGTGGGTAGCTCAGCACACTGTGGTCAGGGTGGGTGAAGGACACTCCTGAACACACACATATATGCAGCCTGCAGCTGCCTTCAATAAACTTGGTTTACCTTCCCAAAAAAAGGCTCTCAAGTTGCTCCAACAAGCTCCTGCTTGCATCCACCAACCTTAGTTGGCCATCACATAACCTCCACTAACCATCCAAACCTCCACACTGTTCAGGCTTTTGCCCTCAGCTTATAAAAGGGAGAGAGCCAGCAGGTGTTTGCAGCTCAGCCAATCAAGCCTGATTAGCTGTGTAAAAAAAAAGGTGCAGCAGGAAGCTGCAGACTTCAGGTGACCTAAACTGAGGTTTAAAAAAAATCCATTAAATCCCTTCAGGACACATAACACTCCCACTGCTAAATGTTTTGTATGGGGTGATGTAGATGTGAGGTAAATACATCGTACATCACCCATACAAAAACACTGAGGTGATGAGTAGCGGTCATCACTCAAAACAGACTAAAAACCTCGTTAAAACTAGTCTGTCAAACCGCTACCATATTATCAACAGTCACACTCAAAATATCTGAAATCCAAAAAGGCATCTTTGGTCTGGCATTACCCTAAAAAGATTTTGCTTATTAGACCCCAAACAAACACTAACACCATGATTAATGGTGCCAGTGTGAAACTGGATACCTCTCACGACAACCAGGGGAAATCTGTCCTCCTCATTTCCTGCACTGGACAGCACCCCCGTGTCAGTTGCAACAGCTCTGCCATCAGTCGCACTGTAAACACAGCAGAGACAGTTAAAAAACACACATTCAACATAGGGTTGCAGCACCTCACACCTCACAGACAGTAAGTATGCATTTTCTGCTGTACTTTTAATCAACGGTCCCATATTGTCCATCAGTACTCTTTCATTTTTCTCCACGGTGGCTGGATTCTCCACGGTGGCTGGAACGGGAAAAGAAAGAGCAGGAGGACCTGTTGCGTGTACCTCCTCTGAGATCTTCAGGTCCTCACTTGACTGAACTGGGAGTAGTTCAGTGTCAAACAACAGTGTAAAACTGTCACTGAGATCGTTGTCATCTTCTCCCTGAAGATGTGGTGAGGACAGCAACAGTTTCACCTCCTCCACTGGAATCTGCTCTGCTTCACAGTTCACCATTAAGCTGTCGCTTAAATCAACCTCATCCTCTTCTTGTCGTTGTTCCTCCGGTTTACAGTCTTGAGGCGTCTCCTTCTGTTGAGGTTCCAGAGGCGCCACCGGATGACAGGCAGTGGGACAGGAATGTTGATTCGTCAGCCTCAATGCTCTCATCTCCTTCAGCAGCTCCAGTCTTTTTTGTTCAGACTCTTTCTGCAGTTCCAAATCCTCTTGTTCCTGACGAAGCTTCTTTTCCTGCAAAGCAGCTAGAAGTCTTTGTTTTTTAATTTCCTGTTCTTTTAAAAATGATTGATGTTTGAGTTGTAGTTCCCTTTGGACGTGCTCGATCTGTTGTATTTCATCTTCGAGTTCCTTTTGTCTGGAAGCATCTTGTTTTCTCAGACGCTCTTGCTCATCAATCTCAGGAAATATCCCAAGCTGGACCAATGCACATAGCAGTTCACTCTCTAGCCATCCATCATTAGCAAATTTTCTAACATCAATGTTAAAATGATCTGCTACACTCAGCTTTTGTACTCTTGTGCAGTCTGCAAAGACCTGCACAGTAGGCTGTTCAATAAATTTCTTTAAATTGAATGTCATGATGCAAACAAACAGTTTTTAAGCTGTACCCTTCTTCAAAAGACTTTCACTGTAAACAACAACAAAAATCCCAGCTGCATTTGAACGTAGCACAATCCAAACACACACACAGCTGCGTTTCAGCTCAATCAGCAACTAGGAGCTGGTCCTGTCAGCTCCAGAGAGAGTGCAAACTATAGTACACAGCTGTCAAAACACATCAAATGTAAAAAGTAGCAGTTAAATTTTATTAACTTCTGTCCAAAAACACTTTGCTTCAAAAAAACTTCACTACACTCTCAAGATTAAGCACAAAAAAACACAATGTTTGCTCAAAACCAGACTCTCACAAACATGCATAGCAGGTGCTCAGCTGTCTAAAAACTCAAGTGCTTCACAGAAACACTCCAACAAGTTTGTCCTGTGCAGACAAACAGACGAGCAGACAACTCAAAAAACATAGCACCTTACAAACGAGCCCCCAATACTAATTCAGATCCCGGACGAGCCCCCAATAAATATGTTATGACCGGTAAAAAGCCACAACATATTTGAAGGACGTAGGACACAAGGAAAAGGTTTAACAGAATTTTTATTAACTAAACTAAAGTCCGGTCAAGGATGAAGTCATCTGCAGCAGCTCCCTCTGGTCAGGAACCACCACCAGCTTCTCCAGGCATCCCACGTCACAAACAAAAGAAACAAAGTTCAACTGAGAGATGGGTTAGGGTAAAGCAGCCAAAAGGAAAATAAGGCTGCCCAACAGAGCCAACTCCTATAGAGCCGGTGAACCCTGTTGGACAGCGGGCTAACTGTACCAGAACTCTAGGCCTAAAAGATGGAACTAAAGCGAAAACAGGACTACCAGCTTTACCCAACCTGAAAGTTATGAAAGTAATTATATGCAAAAAAGAAGAGAGGCATGAGCCAACACAGCTGCCTCTAGCAGACAGCACATCAGAGCTGAGCCCAGTCTCTGAGACTCAGAACCCTCAACAGCTTAGGTCCTCTACTCTAGGTACACTAGAGTCCACGCGAGCCTCTAAACAAGAGAACCAGAGCACATTAGTGCTCTAACCAACACTCTCAAAAGATGAGAGCACTAACAACCTCTCATCTATGAAAGAGATCACTACAACCAGGGAGGGTGGAGGAAACTCCCAGTTCTACAAACAAACATCTGTAGGTTCACCTGATGAATGTTCAAACAACAATAAGTACACAGCAGGCTTAATTTACCAACCTGTACTCTCAAATGTCCTCTAACAATCCAAACCTCCACATGAAAGCTCAGCACACTGTGGTCAGGGTGGGTGAAGGACACTCCTGAACACATACATATATGCAGCCTGCAGCTGCCTTCAATAAACTTGGTTTACCTTCCAAAAAAAGACTCTCAAGTTGCTCCAACAAGCTCCTGCTTGCATCCATCAACCTTAGTTGGCCATCACATAACCTCCACTAACCATCCAAACCTCCACACTGTTCAGGCTTTTGGCCTCAGCTTATAAAAGGGAGAGAGCCAGCAGGTATTTGCAGCTCAGCCAATCAAGCCTGATTAGCTGTGTAAAAAAAAAAGGTGCAGCAGGAAGCTGCAGACTTCAGGTGACCTAAACTGAGGTTTAAAAAAAATCCATTAAATCCCTTCAGGACACATAACAGGTAGTCACAAGAGCGGATCTGGTTTAAGTATCTAATATCTGTGATAAAGTAATCAATTCTTGAATAAGTTTTGTGTACGTGTGAAAAATATGAGTACTCTCTCTTATCAGGGTTTAAAGCACGCCACACATCGCACAGTCCGTAGTCAGATAAAAAGGTTTGAATGACTGATGCAGATTTGCTTATGACATTAGTTTTAACAGATGAGCGGTCCAAAACTGGGTCCAACCAGCAGTTGAAGTCACCGCCCAGCACCAGACGATATTTATTGAGATCGGGTAAAGAAGAAAATAGTTGTCTAAAAAAATTATCATCATCTGTATTAGGAGCATAAACATTCACCAGGGCAACTAAAGTGCTGTAAAGTTTCCCACTCACTATAACAAACCTGCCATGTTTATCAGCTACCACATTATGGGCCTCAAATGGAGTATTCTGGCTGATCAGTATGGAGACCCCTCGTGCTTTGGCTTGAAAGAGAGAATGAAAGCGTTGTCCTCTCCAGCATGCCAGGAGACGCACGTTATCAGAGCTCCTGATGTGAGTCTCCTGTAGAAACGCCACATCTGTATTAAGGTGTTTAATATGGGAGAAAACCTTTCTTCTCTTCACTGGATGGTTTAAACCTTTAACATTCCAACTTAGGAAGTTTAAGTGCTGACTCATGTGATTTCAGAAATAAAGCTTGTGTGCTCCTTTATTATAGGTATGACAAATAGAGACTGAAACAAAAAAGATGAAAGTAAAATTATGCAACTGTGTGAGACTCCTGGCAGTGACCTTAGCCCTCCCCCATCCCCCCAACAAAAACAAAAACAAACAAACAAAAAAACAAAAACAAAAAATGGCTGCCAGAGAAAAAATAATAAAATAAAACAAAAATGGCAGCAAGCTCTTCAAACCTAACATTCTTAAAAATTTAATCTTCCTGGTCTCAGAGACGAATCAGAGCTAACCACTGCTCCTAGGAATAAATGTAAACCCCTTATAGTAATAGCCTACTGTATTAATATCTGAAAAAAACAAGCAACCATGACCACAGTAGAGGAAAAAAAATTGTATATAATAATAAGTTCAAAAATTAATGTGAAAGGAGTCTCCAGTCTTGGTGTTAGGCTATATTATTCAGCCATAATCAAACTGTTGTGTGGTGGGGCTGCCTTTCCATTCATAAAGTCCACTGTGGGAACAGGGGGTGGCCAGAATCAGTCCTTCATTAATAAATAAACATATTATGTCTGTTCTGAAAAAATATACAAATGCGCACTGAAGGAAAAATTGTTGCGCGCGTCTCCAAAGTGCACCCTGCCACGCCCCTGCATGTGTGTGTTTGTTACCTCTCATCCACTTTAACTAATAAAGTTATTCATTCATGGGTTCTCCGATGATTTGGGCAGTTTCTTGATATATTGTTGAGCCTCCTCCACCGAGCCCAAAAACTTTTTGGCACCGTTGAGCTGCGTTATGCGGAGCCAGGTTGGAAACAGAAGAGCCGGCTTCAAACCGCGTTTGTAAAGTTCACTCATGACGTCCTTGTACTCCGCGCGCCGGCTGAGCACATCTGGGCTGTAGTCCGTTTTGGGAGACGCCCTGAAGCCGTGTTCAGAAAACACAGATGCGTAACAGCTGCCGAGCAAGCAGCTTTAGAGAGAAGAACCAGGGTGTAAACCCTTGTGAGTTTTGTCTGAGGAAGTTTTGAATAAGCCCTGAAGAAGTCAGGTGATTTATTTTGATAGCTTTATCTGTTGAAGTTAAGAAGACTGGTGATTTATTTTTTGACAGCTCAGTTGAAGTAAAAAAAAAGGAGCAAGCGCTTTCTGTGTGCAACGTGTGTGGGAGGTTGTACGAGGGGTTTTAAGTTTTTTTTTTCCTCCTCCAAGTTTAAAGAATGAACCTTTTATCTAAAAAGATGACTAATCCTTGTCATTCTATCAAAAGCATGTTCTGTGTTACAGCTTGTGTCCTGTTTCTGAGGATGCGCAAAGGACGACGGGGAGGAAAGCACCTGAAGGGTGGTGGCTTGTCGTGCTGGGTCATCACTTCATCTGTGCAACACTGCTGGGTGTTCGACGCACCTGAGGATGGCATCTGTGTCACTGTTCTGCTGATGACCACATCTCTTCGACACCAAGACGTGTCCTGATGAGGACAGCTGGGCTCTTTGCCACAAGATGAACCAAACCATAAAGACAGGACGGCTTCAAGTGTCCTATGGGCGGTCCTGCTGGTGACGTGTGTCCGACGCGTGTAACGTTCCAGTGCAACAACCTTGAGCATCGACCTTTAAGGTGTTCAAGCTGTTCCAGAGGGTGGAGCCGCAAGATCCATCGTGAAGTGACTAGTTTGGGAACATTCCGTATTGTTCTTTGAGTTTTTATTTTTGTTTTATTTTACCTGAAGTGATGAAATCTGAAATGATGAAATGTGATTTGTTTTTAAGACTAAAGGATGATTAATTTGAGATGACATGCACATGTACAGATATGTGCTACGAACAGGAATAGGTTTTGTCTGGACAGTAAAATCGTCCTCAGAAAATACTTAGGTGTTTTTTATTTTTATTTTCTGGATGAATGTGTTGTACACTTGTGGGAGTTGAGATTGATTGACTAATTGGCAATTTCTGCCTTTTTTTGGCAGTCTCCATTGATTTGGGTCCCTTCTGATGCGTAATGAACAGATCCGATCCATGGTGCCGAAATTTGTGATTGAGTTTCTATGTCTGACTGTTGTAACCCAGACAATCATTCTAGGTCTAAAAACTCATAAGTTAAATATGTTGTAAATATAGCTACAATTGTATTTCATTTATTTATGTTGTAATATGCTTAAACACTGTTTAAAATACATAAGTGTAAGTTAAAAGCAAGAAAACATAACATGTTGTTGTATTTTATTTCTGCTTTATTGTGAAAAGCCAAAAGGAAGTGTGAGCAGTCAGGGGTTTGAGCTTGATGAGAGTGTCTAGGAAACCAAGCACACCAAAGGCGACAGGTGTGCTGCAACTTGGACTAATTAAATAAGTTTCCTGATTGTTAACATAGTGATCGGGTAATGAACAGGCTGACAGAATTGCTAAACGTTCCATTACTAGTGACAGAGTTGATATACATATCCAATTATGCAAGACAGAAGGAAAAAGTATTGTTTGGTCACATATTAATCAGTTATGGCAACAACGGTGGGACCATGAAACAAAGGGGAGACATCTATATGCAGTTCAGAATTCAGTCAACAGTAACAGATATCATGGAGGGAATAGGAGGGAGGAATCAATAATAACAAGATTAAGAATAGGTCATACAAATCTGAACAGTACTTTGTTTATTATAGGGAAACACGATAGTGGAAGTTGTGATTTTTGCCAGAAAACCGAGTCAGTGCAGCACGTCATTTTGGAATGTTCTGCATATTCAGAGGAAAGGCAAACTCTACTGGACCATATGAAACATGAAGTCACGAGCCCGATCAGTTTGAGGAGCGTTTTGGAATGGGGGTCTAGTAAAGGTGGACGTAAATACTTTATGTATTTCTTGACGTCGACAGGTCTAAGTAGAAGACTGTAAGTAGTTTAGGGATGGGACCATTAGATGGCGGTAATACACCGGAATGTTGTAAGCTGCCGTTAAACCTCACGGAAGAAGAAGAAGAACACAGTGATCGTCTGTGGAGACTTGTTTGATGGTTTTGGGACTACAAGGGACAATTTCAGCTTGAAGTTTGTCCTACAGTTCTGTGTTTTTGCACTTTGAGGCAGTTTAACATTAAACATTTAGCATTCACTAGCTCAGTGAATGCTGCACAGTAAACCTAGTGTAGCTTGTTCAGCTTGCTGGGGAGACTGCATCTTCATCATTCCGGCCTGGAGGTGAAGATTGGTCAGGACTGGAGTGTTTGTGGACTGCCAGAAGCGTGCCCCTGGACATTGCTCATTGGGGAGGGACCTGGACCAGCAGAGAGCTGATTGCATCGCCGTCTTGGTTTGGATTTCCTCTTCGCCTGAACTGGGACCAGGGTCTGTACTGAACTACTAAACCAGGTACTGTTTGGTTTATTTATTTGCTCAATGAGTGAAGCGGCCATTAAGTTTTGGGCCTCACCGCTCCCAAGCGTCGCTCAGGCCTGCAACTTTAACGTTTTAGGGTTAGATAAGCCGGCAGGTGTCTGTGTGTGGTTGGTGAGTGGGCCCCTCACTTAGTTGAAGCTTTACAGTGAGTAATCTGCCTACAGATACCGTTTTTGTGTTATATTGTATGAGTTGTTCAATGTTTAAAACATGTTCAGTAAATTGAGTTCATATTTTACTTATGGTTTGGTTATTTATAGTTAAACAGAGTGTGTGTGAGATGACCACAGTGTGTATTAAAAGTTCAGCAATTAAGAGTAGTTAACATTTAGTCTAATGCTACATATAAGAATCTAGGAGGCCCTTACCTACAGACAGAGGGTAAAGGTGGGCTACATAAATGGAGGCACTGCTGGGAGGGTAGCATTTAGCTTAGCTTTTCTAAACCTGTCTAGTTTTACTCTATTTGCTGCACTTTACGTTTTTACATTCACATTTATACACATAAAACATGGCAAACACTAATTAATAAGCTGAAGAGGTGGTGTCGTGGAGAAGGACTTGATGAGAGTCGTACTCTCTTGACAGTGGTCCTTGAAAACACTGAAATAGTAGTTATTGAAGAGACGATGCAAACTATTAAGTGTCTGGGTCGAGTACGAGTAAGAGGATGGATTTGTGCATTTGTCATGATACTGTACTGACAATGAGGTGCTCGTACTTTGTGAATGCAGAGAGAAAGTTATGACAGAAAATGTTCCACAGGAAGTGATGGCACCAACAGGATTGGCAGCCTGGCCAGTTATTACTGCATTTATGATGCTCAGTCCTCAGGATGGCTTTGATGTTAAACTGAACGCACTCTTACAGGCAGAGGGAAAAACACTGAATGATGTACAAGCTCTGTTCACTGAGCCACAACCTACCCCATCTCCTGAAGAGTCCCTTGTTCGTGCTGTTGCTGATTTAATAGACAAAGTAAACAACCCTGCTGCAGAGAGTGGAGGGTTTCGACGCCTGCGTGTCTTTTCAGGTACTGTATCCACTCCAGCTGGAGAAGAACAGTTTGACCATTGGCTAGAGCAAGCTTACCTGATGGTTGAGGAAACTGAAGGTTCTGATAAAGACAAAAGGAGGAGGATAATGGAGAGTTTAAACGGACCAGCTCTGGAAGTAATTAAAGCCATACGCCTAACAGATCCTGATGCTACTCCATTAAAGTGCTTGGAGGCTCTTGAAAGTGCTTTTGGATTAGCTGAGTCTGGTGAAGACCTGTATTTCTCTTTCAGGCTTTTACAGCAACAACTTGGTGAAAATCTGTCTGACTTCCTCAGGAGGCTTGAGCGTGCATTGACTAAAGTCGTCAACGAGGTGGCTTGCCAGCCAGCAAAATGGACACAACCAGAGTCGATCAGCTACTTAAAGGGGCCATAAATTCTGACCTAATGTTGTTGCAACTCAGATTAAGAGAAAGGAGAGCCCAACCCCCTACCTTCCTGGAGCTAAGAAATCAGAACAGAGGAGGAGTATGAATCTTCTAAGGTAAAGCTCAATCAGTCAGTCCATACCCATCCATCCATCTTCTTCCGCTTATCCGGGGTCGGGTCGTGGGGGTAGCAGCCTAAGTAGGGAGGCCCAGACTTCCCTTTTCCCAGCCACTTGGAGCAGCTCCTCCGGGGGAATCCCAAGGCGTTCCCAGGCCAGCCGAGAAACATAGTCCCTCCAGCGTGTCCTGGGTCTTCCCCTGGGCCTCCTCCCAGTGGGACATGCCCGGAACACCTCAGTCCAGTCAGTCCATACCATCCACACCAAAGTCCAAGCAGAGAACCAAGCAGAGAACAAGCAGAGAACAAACAGTCAGAAATACAAAATTTGCAAGCAGAAATAAAGGAAGTCAAGGCAATGTCCGTAGCCCTTACCACTCAACCTCGACCTAAAGTGCAAGTTACTGAACAGCATTCAGCTAACACTGATACAGCAACAAGCTTTAATCCTGAAGTAACAGCACTAAAAAAACAAGTCAAGCACTTACAGCAAAAAGTGAACTCAAAGACTCCACAACATCAAAATGTTGCTCCACAGGTTGTAAGGTCAGTTAGCCCACCAGCTAGGTCCCCAACAGAGAGCGAAGAACATTTTTGTTACCATTGTGGTGAAAATGGTCATATGACAGGAAAATGCAACAGACCTGAAAACCAATGCAAAGTTATTCAGAGACTGATCCATGTCCTCAAGAAAGCCAAGACCAATAGCCCACAGCCCAATGCTGCAGCCCTTACTGATCCTGACTGCACAGTGAGAAAAAGTGCTGTAGATTTGATTGAACCTATAGGCATACCTGAAGGCCTGATAGGTCCACTCTCAGTTGAGCCATTGAAAGTGAATGGGCATTTATGTGATGCACTTTTGGACAGTGGTTCCCGTGTTAGCATAATTTTTGAGTCCTGGTACAGAAAGTACCTGTCAAATACACCCATCCATTCAGTGAATAAGCTTGACATATGGGGACTAAGTGACTCTAGCTACCCATACCTAGGCTATGTGGTTGTGGATATGGAGTTCCCAAAGAAGGTGGCTGGGGCCCCAACAATCATGTCTGTTCTAGCCCTGATTTGTCCCGATCCACCAGGTCCTGACCAAACGCCTGTAATTGTAGGTACCAATGCCAAAGCCAGTCTCTCTAAACGCTTGGCTCAGTTGTGCAGAGACACCCCTGGTATTCCGATCCATACTTTTGACATTCAGAGCTCATGTTCCAGTACAGATACCAGCACTCTATCAGTACCAGAAAAGGACGATGGAGTAGGCTTTGTAAAATGGCAAGGCCCTGGATCTCTGACCATACCTCCTGGTGGCAGTCTTAAAGCCACCTGTACCATCATGCTGGACCAGCCACTTCCTAATGAAATCCTGATGGCAGAAGCTGCAGTGACCAGTCCACTGCCTGCAGAAGTATTACTCCAGCCAATGGTAATACCAAGCAGTGCCACTGCAAACAATCAATGTACAGTGATGATTCAAAATGAGTCAAAAAAGAGTGCAAACTTACCTGTCGACACTATTGTAGGGCGAATATTTGTTGTTGATGTTGTTACAACCATGCCCGGTCACCACTCCAAGTCTAAATATTTTGACACCAGTCAAATCAACTTTGGAGAATCGCCAGTCCCAGAAAAATGGAAGACAAGACTGTGCCACAAGTTAGCCAAAAGAGCAGCAGTCTTCTCCCTAGATGAACTTGATGTAGGATTAGCCAAGGGAGTCGAGCACAACATTCGGCTGTCGGATCCAAAACCATTCCGTGAACGCTCCCGGCGCATTACCCCTGCAGATATCGATGATGTGCGTCGTCACATTCAGAAGCTGTTGGCAACGGGTATTATCAAAGAGTCTAGAAGCCCTTACGCATCTCCAATAGTGGTTGTCAGAAAAAAGAACGGGGATGTTAGGATGTGTATAGACACATCAATTGTATTTCATTTATTTATGTTGTAATATGCTTAAACACTGTTTAAAATACACAAGTGTAAGTTAAAAAATACACAAGTGTAAGTTAAAAATACACAAGTGTAAGTTAAAAGCAAGAAAACATAACATTTTGTTGCTTGTATTTTATTTCTGCTTTATTGTGAAAAGCCAAAAGGCAGTGTGAGCAGTCAGGGTTTTGAGCTTGATGAGAGTGTCTAGGAAGCCAAGCACACCAGAGGCGACAGGTGTGCTGCAACTTGGACTAATTAAATAAGTTTCCTGATTGTTAACACTGTGATCATCTGTGGAGACCTGTTTGATGGTTTTGGGACTACAAGGGACAATTTCAGCTTGAAGTTTGTCCTACAGTTCTGTGTTTTTGCACTTTGAGGCAGTTTAACATTAAACATTTAGCATTCACTAGCTCAGTGAATGCTGCACAGTAAACCTAGTGTAGCTTGTTCAGCTTTCTGGGGAGACTGCATCTTCATCATTCCAGCCTGGAGGTGAAGATTAGTCAGGACTGGAGTGTTTGTGGACTGCCAGAAGCGTGCCCTTGGACATTGCTCATTGGGAAGGACCTGGACCAGCAGAGAGCTGATTGTATTGCCATCTTGGTTTGGATTTCCTCTTCGCCTGAACTGGGACCAGGGTCTGTACTGAACTACTAAACCAGATACTCTTTGGTTTATTTATTTGCTCAATGAGTGAAGCGGCCATTAAGTTTTGGGCCTCACCGCTCCCAAGCATCGCTCAGGCCTGTAACTTCAACGTTTTAGGGTTAGATAAGCGGCAGGTGTGTATATGTGGTTGGTGAGTGGGCCCCTCACTTAGTTGAAGCTTTACAGTGAGTAATCTGCCTACAGATACCGTTTTTGTGTTATATGTTTATGTTTATTAAACTTGTTCATTTTTTACAAAAGAAACAATACAAGACAATCCCATAAATGATAATGTACAAAATATAAAAAAATGAAAGGTAGCAGAAAGAAGAATAAATCTTATTATATCTGCCCCTTTTTTCCAACAATCAGATTAAACAATAATAATCTTCAACCAACAGTACAAAATGACTAACTCTTTCTAATTTTCTAACTAATACAATACACATTACGCTATTTCATATATATTTTTTAACACATTCGTTTTGATCATTTTCTTAAATGTAAACATTGACTTGGCATTTTTAACTACATTCTCCAAGCCATTCCATAATCTAATTCCCTGGATTGAGGTAGAACGTCCCTTCAAACTAGTTCTGAATTGTGGTTTTACAAACATCTCTGTCCCCTTAAGATTATAACAACTTTGTCTTTTAACAAAATGCATTTGGATATTTAAAGGTAATGCATTATTTTGAGCCCTATACATAACTGATAAAATATTATAGTCTACCAAATCATGGAACTTCAATAACTTCAGTTGATAAAATAATGTACTTGATGGATGACGGTAATGTTTTCTAGTGATAATTCTTACAGCTCTTTTCTGTAATACAAAAATAGGCTTTGTGATTGTTTTACACGCATTCCCCCAAACATCAATACAATAGATTAAGTGTGGAACAATGATTGTGTTATACAACAAATACAGAGCTTTATCATTCAATAGGTCTCTGACTTTGTACAGTACTGCAATCGATTTAGCTATTTTTATTCTTACAGAATTTATGTGTTGTTTCCATGTCAGTTTGTCATCAATGATAACACCCAAAAACTTCACCTCACTCACTCTACAAATCTCAACACCCTCAATTTTGAGTGGAACATCAACAGTTTTCTTTTTATTACTGAATATCATGTAATTAGTTTTTTCTAGATTTAATGATAATTTATTTATTTTAAACCAAGTTTGTATCTTGACAAATTCTGTCTTTATCAATTCCAACATTTGTTCTATATCTTCACCTAAACAGAAAAATGTGGTATCATCAGCAAAAAGTACACATTTAAGGAGTCCTGACACATTTACCAAGTCATTCACATATAAAATAAATAGCTTTGGTCCAAGTACAGAGCCTTGGGGAACTCCACATGTGATATTACAGAGGTCAGATCTTACATCATTTATTTGTACAAATTGTTTCCTATCTTTCAAGTAGCTAGATACCCACTGTAATGCTGGTCCTCTAATACCATATTTGTTCAGTTTTTCAAGGAGAATGGTGTGATCAATAGTATCAAATGCTTTTTTTAAATCAACAAAAATACTGATACAATATTGTTTTTGATCGACAGCAGTAGTTATTTGTTCCATTAATTCCATGAGAGCCATTGATGTAGAGTTTTTTGCTCTAAACCCATACTGACTGTTGCTTAGAATATTTTGTTTATCTATAAATTGATCTAGTCTGTTTACAAATAGTTTTTCAATAATAATAATAATAATTATATTGTATGAGTTGTTCAATGTTTAAAAACATGTTCAGTAAATTGAGTTCATATTTTACTTATGGTTTGGTTATTTATAGTTAAACAGAGTGTGTGTGTGAGATGACCACAGTGTATATTAAAAGTTCAGCAAATGAGAGTAGTTAACATTTAGTCTAATGCTACATATAAGAATCTAGGAGGCCCTTACCTACAGACAGAGGGTAAAGGTGGGCTACACTGTCCATTTGAAAGTGTTAAGGGGAAAGTTTTACAGCCGTTAAAACTAATAAAATAAGAATGTGCAGTATCCCTCCTTTACTTTTTTTGGGTACTTTGTTTGTAGGAAGGATCATATAATTAGATTAGTTTGTAACATTGTAATGATGATTGAACTTATAGTATGACTGGTGGATGTCCCATGAGGTGACAGGAATTTTTTTCAAAATTCGTCAGAAAATCATAGGGTGGAATGAAGAGTTTAAGTATTAATGTTTTTCTGACTAAATGTTTATCAATTTTTATGTTAAGAGTCAACACTTGTGAGAGAAAACATTAAAGCCTTGAAGTGGGGGGTTTTGTGTGGCTTTGCTTCAAAGGCCCAGAGTTTCTTTGAATGATAAAAGGGCCCATCCTTCTCGAAAAACTGGTCTTTGATGAATGGTTGCATATCGCCCATCTCACTTCAAGTCTTGCAGTTCTGCTGAAAAGGAAGTTGTGTTCAGTTGAGGACAAACTGACCTTGTAGCTTTTAGATGAAACAGAAAGCTTTTGGCAATGCCTGGCACCGCTCTGAAAAACAAGTTTGATTGAAAACATGTTTGATGAGAGTGAGTGAAGTCAACCACAAGGTATAAATCAGGGGTGTCAAAGACCCTGGCGGGCCGGATGCGACCCGCCAGGGGTTTTTAGTTGGCCCGCGGATGAATCAGAATTATTTTTAAAAAGAATAAACGCTATTTTCTTTAAAATCTGCAGTTCCTATGTTGTCCGCTATAGAGGCGCTGTGTTTTAGTCAGTTCCTATGTTGTCCTACTCAAACCGGCTGCCTCTAGGACCCAGGGGCGCTGTGTTTTAGTATGGGAGATGCAGCAGATAGCAAGCGGAGGCTCTGCTCATTTTTCCCTGTTTTCATGTGCGTAGCAAGCATTCATCCTGATGTGAAACAGCACAAAAACAAGATTTCAGGGTTGTTGAGGGAGTTTGAGAAACGATTTCAGGTCTTTAGAAGAATAGAATATATCTTTATTGACAGGGCACATGATTGAAATTACGCACACAAGATGGGCCGAGTGCACGAAGCCACAGTCGTGTCAGCACCGCCACAAAGGCAAACTCGAGACAGAATTTGCAGTTTTTCTCTCACCATCAGAGCTTCTGATGTGCTGTTGACATGTTGAAATCATTTATTTGCAGTGATAGGAATAACGGAGTTATAAATAAACGGCGTTACAAACGGAGTTATTTTTTTTCATTAACGAGTAATCTAAGTAGTTACTATGTCTATTGTTACAACGCCATTACCGTTACTTCCACTAAAATGAGGTACGTTATTTTGTCTTCCGCGCGCTGTCTCTCGCTGCTTGTTTACTTTTTTTTTCTCCCTTGGTGAGGGAGGGTGGAGGGGGATGGAGCAGAGGGGAGGGAGGGTAGGAGCATAGACGTGGGAGCAGAGGGGAGGGAGGGGCGAAACAATAAGGATGATGCTGATTGGCTAAGGTAGAGTGTCAGGTAGAGAGGTCAGCCAATCAGCGGTTTTGTTGTTCAGCTCACACACGCTGCAGCAGGGAGCTTCAAATCTGAAAAGTTAACAGAAGTCTGGCAGCAATGGCGAGTCTGGAGGGAAAGTTGGCGTTTTCAAAGTGGAAATACAGAAATTACTTTACTCTCCTTGAGGTAAAAGGCAAGAACGTGCATGTGAAGTGTACATTATGTCCCGGAGCGTCTACGTCCGTCGTAATCTGATCTGATGAAGCATCAACTGCTCAGGTAATTCAGCTTTTCAGTACTGTTTTAAAAGTACTTCATATTGTGAAAATGGTTCTTTTGTTTTTAAGAAAATTCTTGAAGAACCAGTTGTGTGAGATCCAAAAAAGCTAAGTCTGGTCCTCTGGACATTCAAAAAACAAAACAAAACAAAGCAAAAAAACAACAACTGTAGAAACGTTTCGTCTTTCGTCCGAAAGACTTCCTCAGTCTGAGAAGCTGTGTTCAGCTCAGTCTTAGCTTTTTTGGATTTTTCTACCTGGATTATTGAGCATGCATCAGGGCAGTTGTGTGAGAGTTTGATTTTATTTTACACTACAAAGCACTTATTTTAACTGTTTACTTTTATTTCTAAGAAAACACTTGAACAGTACAGGGTGTACATAGAGCTGAAAACACAATTGTTATATTATTTTGTTAACCTGTATTTTGTAATGAAGAAAAAACTTGAAGTATAGTATGTCAACCAGTCATGTTCTGTTGAGGTGCTGTAAGCATTTCTACTTAAAATTCGTAGATATATCTAAACTTAAACCAACCAAACAAACAATAGTTACTTTCCCTGGTAACTAATTACTTTTATAGGTGAGTAATTCAGTTACTAACTCAGTTACTTTTTGGGAGAAGTAACTAGTAACTATAATTAATTACTTTTTTGAAGTAACATTCCCAACACTGTTTATTTGCAGTGTGATGTAGAATTGAAGGACAAATTTGCCTCTGTGGGCTTGGAAACATTTTACAAGTATCTCTTACTATCCTAAACTGACAGCACTGGCTGCAAAAATGTCCATGTTTGGGACTATCTACCTGTGAGCAAGTTTTCACTAACAAACATTAATAAAACAGCTACGCTCAAAGCTCAATTTATGGGTTCACAGTTGTTTCCTAGATGTGGAAAATGCAAACAAAACAGTTTGTTGAATAAATGTTTTAAAACGTGCAATCACTGATCAGTTTTGTAATGTGTAATGCACTTAAATGTTAAACTGAGTAAAAGTGTAAAAGGACAATTAATTTAATGTTAATATTTTTATAATTTATTTATTCTTTGCACTAATACAAAGAAAAAAAGTGGACTTTTGGAATGAGTATTCTGGTCTGGCCCCCTCGAGATCAGATTAAGCTGTATGCGGCCCCCAGATCAAAATGAGTTTGACACCTCTGGTATAAATGATAGTAGCGCACTTAGTCTTTGAGGTCTGCCATGGAGTCTCTGATCAAGATGTCCGGCTGCGTTGAGGTGATTCTCATCTGAGTTGAAGCGACCTCCCAACTCGTGTCACATGGTGAGATATTAAACGTCAATGCTTTGAGTTTGTGTGCTGTTAGTACTGTAGCAGATTTAAATGACACAATTATTTCTAGCAGGAAAACAGTTTGTATGTTTGACTTGTATGTTTATTGTATATCTGAGGTGATGTAAAACTGTGTGTGTTTGAACATGTGTTTCCTTTTTCCTGTAACAGACTTCTTTAATAAATATTCATTATTTTTTAATTAAGTCTTGTGTGGTTTTTTTTTTTCTAAACGAGTGTGCCTACCTTTCACGAATCTGAAAAGATGATAAAACATTAACCATTTGGGTTGATCTGAAATTTAATAAAACAATGCGACCAACTAGAATCACAATTCCTAGTGCTACAGTAATCGACAATGTATTTACAAACACAAATAATGAAGATGTAACTAGTGGTATTTTGATGACAGATCTGAGTGATCACTTACCGGTTTTTACTATCTATAAGTATCATAATACTATGAAATCAATTACTAATACGAATAGAATAATAAATACATCTAAAAAAGCTTTAGATAAACTAAAGCAAGATCTCGTTAATCAAAATTGGGAAAATGTGTATGTTGAAGATGTAAATAAGTCATATGATATATTCATGAATATTTTGGAAACTCTTTATGAAAAACACTGTGTGCAAAAAAATTATACTAAGAAGAAAATAGTTGACCAACCATGGATGACTAATGGATTGAGGAATGCATGCAAAAAGAAGAATCATTTATACTCATGTTTTCTAAAATGCAAAACACAGGAAGCAGAAGAGAAGTATAAGAAATATAAAAATAAATTAGTAGGGATCATAAGGAAGCATAAGAAAGAATATTATAGTGACTTATTGCACAGAAGTGGTGGTAATATAAAGGCGACATGGAAAGTAATAAATAATGTCTTGAAAAAACATACAGTAAGAATCAATACTTCACAGAATTTTGTAGTAGACAATGAAGAAATAAATAATAATGATGAGATTGTTAATAAATTCAATCAATATTTTACAGAGGTTGGTACAAACCTTGCAGCAAAAATACCTAGAGTTCATAAAAATGTTACATATTTGATTGAAGATTGCATACATAGTATGTTCCTTAATGGAACAACTAATGATGAAATAATGAATATGGTTAATAAAATGGCTGACAAAAAAATCTAAGGATTATATGGACATGGATATGACATTTGTAAAGAATATAATGGGTCATGTGATTGTGCCATTTACATATATTTGCAACTTGTCTTTTACAACAGGAATGTTTCCTAATCGAATGAAAATAGCAAAGGTGGTTCCTATTTTCAAAAGTGGTGATAAATGTTTGTTCAATAACTACAGACCGATATCTTTGTTACCACAGTTTTCAAAATTATTAGAAAAATTATTTATTAGATTGGACAAATTTATTGACAAACATAACATTTTGACAAACAGTCAATATGGATTCAGAACAATGAACTCTACATATATGGCTCTTATGGATTTAATCGAAAATGTTACAACTGCTGTGGATCAAAGACAATACTGTATTGGTGTGTTTGTAGACTTGAAGAAAGCATTTGATACTGTTGACCACTCAATACTTATTGATAAGTTGCATAGTTATGGTATCAGAGGATTGGCGTTACAATGGATACGTAGGTACTTGAAGGAAAGAACACAGTTTGTTCAAATAGATGATGTGAAAAAGGTTTGAAAAATTATTTGTACGTAATATCACCTGACTAGCATTGGGTTGAGGGTGAGAAACCACATACAGTATTCACAATGTGGCATCAGATTGTAGCTCACTTTATTGTGGGCTAAGATCACAAAAGGAGGCCATTAATAAAAAAAAGGTTAAAAACTAAACGGGACCGTATGTGTTCAGTGAGAACGTTTAAAGTCAGATCAGGAGTTGGAGTTATGGGGATGGCTCAGCTACTACCACACTAAATTTTACCTCAATATCTAGAATTACTAGAGATATTTTGTATTTGCTAAGGTTGAGTAGCTGCAGCGGCCATCTTGAACCAAGTTGACTCCCAAAGTTGATCATTTGTTGATGTACATCCAATGAGCTTTTGATCCATGACATCTTATACCATAAGCTCTCAGACGGTGGTTTCTCAAATCACACTATCGTTTGGTTTTCGAAGTATCGCTCAGATCGGAGGCAACATGTTCAGCACAATGGTATTGTTTCCAGTTATTTAAATGTGAACAATGGTGTACCACAAGGTTCAGTCTTAGGACCCACCCTCTTCACAATCTACATAAGTAGGTCAGACCATTCCTGATAGATCTTTACATTTCTATGCCGATGATACAGTTGTTTATTGTTAAGCTAAATCAATTGCTAAGGTTTTCCAGCATTCGACATCATCCGGTCAGACTTGTTCGGTCACAGACTGGTGCTAAATGCTGATAAAATCAAAGGGATGTTATGAAACCGGAAGTCGATCCCAGCAGTTCTTCCTCTTGTCTATGAATGGTGCTACTATTATTTGTCGACTCTTCCAAATACTTGGGTATCTTGGTCGATGCACATCTCTCTTTTAAGCCTGTCAAAAACTTGATAAAATAAATTTAAATTTAAAAGGTTTCTTTTTCAAAGTGCAGCCCAAAAACCCCTTATGATGAGTACAATTAATGGATACAATGTTCCCTCGCCCGGACGCGGGTCAACGGGGCCCAACTCTGGAGCCAGGCCCGGAGGTGGGGCACGTTGGCGAGCGCCTGGTGGCCGGGCTTTTACCCATGGAGCTCGGCCGGGCACAGCCCGAAGAGGAGACGTGGGTCCCCCTTCCCATGGGCTCACCACCTATGGGAGGGGCCAAAGGGGTCGGGTGCAATGTGGGATGGGTGGTGGCCGAGGGCGGGGACCCTGGCGGTCTGATCCTCGGCTACAGAAGCTGGCCATTGGGACATGGAATGTCACCTCTCTGGTGGGGAAGGAGCCTGAGCTAGTGTGTGAGGTTGAGAGGTTCCGGCTAGAAATAGTCGGACTCACCTCAACGCATGGCTCTGGCTCTGGAACCAGTTTCCTTGAGAGGGGTTGGACACTCTTCCACTCTGGAGTTGCCCCTGGTGAGAGGCGCCGAGCAGGAGTGGGCATACTTGTTGCCCCCCATCTTGGTGCCTGTACGTTGGGGTTTACCCCGGTGAACGAGAGGGTAGCCTCCCTTCGCCTACGTGTGGGGGGACGGGCTCTGACTGTTGTTTGTGCCTATGCGCCAAACGGCAGCGCAGATTACCCACCCTTTTTGGAGTCCTTGGAGGGGGTATTGGAGAGTGCACCTCCTGGGGACTCCCTTGTTCTACTGGGGGACTTCAACGCTCACGTGGGCAATGACAGTGAGACCTGGAGGGGTGTGGTTGGGAGGAACGGCCCCCCTGATCTGAACCCGAGTGGTGTTCTGTTATTGGACTTCTGTGCTCGTCATGGATTGTCCATAACGAACACCATGTTCAGGCATAAGGGTGTACATATGTGCTCTTGGCACCAGGACACCCTAGGTCGCAGTTCGATGATCGACTTTGTTGTCGTCTCATCTGATCTGCGGCCGCATGTCCTGGACACTCGGGTGAAGAGAGGGGCGGAGCTGTCCACTGACCACTACCTGGTGGTGAGTTGGCTCCGATGGTGGGGGAGGATGCCGGTCAGACCTGGCAGACCCAAACGTATTGTGAGGGTCTGCTGGGAACGTCTGGCAGAGTCTCCCGTAAGACGGAGCTTTAACTCCCACCTCCGGGAGAGCTTTGAACACGTTCCGAGGGAGGCGGGGGACATTGAGTCCGAGTGGGCCATGTTCCGCGCCTCTATTGTCGAGGCAGCTTATCAGAGTTGTGGCCGCAAGGTTGTTGGTGCCTGTCGTGGTGGCAACCCTCGAACCCGGTGGTGGACACCGGCGGTGAGGGATGCTGTCAAGCTGAAGAAGGAGTCCTATTGGGCCTTTTTGGCCTGTGGGACCCCGGAAGCAGCAGATAGGTACCGACAGTCCAAGCGGCATGCGGCTCGGGTGGTTGCTGAGGCAAAAACTCGGGCGTGGGAGGAGTTCGGAGAGGCCATGGAGAATGACTTCCGTACGGCTTCGAGGCGATTCTGGTCCACCATCCGGCGTCTCAGGGGGGGGAAAGCGGTACGCGACCAACACCATTTATGGTGGGGATGGCGTGCTGTTGACCTCAACTCGGGATGTTGTGAGTCGGTGGGCGGAATACTTCGAAGACCTCCTCAATCCTACTGGCACGTCTTCCACTGAGGAAGCGGAGCCTGGGGACTTTGGGTCGGGCTCTCCAATCTCTGGTGCTGAGGTCACCGAGGTGGTTAAAAAGCTCCGCGGTGGCAGGGCTCCGGGGGTGGATGAGATTCGCTGAGTTCCTTAGGGCTCTGGATGTTGTGGGGTTGTGTTGGCTTACGCGACTCTGCAATATCGCGTGGACATCGGGGGCAG